>ML833641.1:104339-117145 GCA_009831015.1 Picea engelmannii
AGACTGCAAATAATTGACATCCTTTCCTATAGCACTTCTTCAGCTGCATTGTTGAAATTTCTCTGACAGTGACTTCCATGGGAATTCCATGCACTTTCCTTGGATTTCCTTTCTCATCCAGGCAAGTGAATGCCTTGTTACGAAAATATAAGATGGCGTGGTGCTGGTCCAACCAATCCATACCAATTAGGCAATCATAATAACCCAAAGGCAAGATATTCAGGTCTGCCTTAGTACTTAGTCCATTCATGTCCACTGGACATGATTTAACTGACTCAACAACTTTCCTCTTGGCTCATGTAGCTAGCTTCACCAGCCAAGATTTCTCATGCTTGCTTCTTGGTAAATGCAACCTTTCCACCATTCTAGGATCTACATAACTATGACTAGCTCCTGAGTCTATTAAAATAGTAAATGCATGGTTATTGATCATACCTTCAAAGTCAATCATGTGCGACTGATATTTTGCTTGCTTGTTGTCCAGGGCTACGTAGATCCTAGGTACTCTACTACCGATGTCCTCCACTGTTTCATCTTGCTGAACATTATGGACAACTCTCACTTTTCCATTTTTGTAGGGACAATCTTTGTACTTGTGGTTTCCCTGAAAACCCCAACATTGAATGGGCATCTGCCTTGGCCTTTTCTCCCCTACGTCAGTCGTTCTCGGCTCTCTAAATGATGGTTGTCCTTGAGGACTATTTCTGAAAAAGGGAGGTTTGTTTCCCTTCTGCCTCTGCTCCTTCTTGAACATCTTCTGGTCATCCCAAGCCTTCCGAAAAGTGGGATTTCCTCTTTGTTGCTCACATAAGCATTTCACTCTTCTTATCGTTTCTTCCATAGTTTTTGGGTCATCATACTGAATCTTGTCCCCAATGGAAGGTGGTAGTCCACTCTGATACCTTTGAATTTTGACAGTCTCATCCTTGATGAACAAAACATACTTCAATAATTCCAAAAACCTTCGCTCATATTCATCAATGGTCATGCTACCGAGCTTGAGTTCAAAGAACTCTTTTATTTTTATGTCATAATATATTTTAGTCAAGTATTTCTTTTCAAAATACTTCTTGAATTTTTCCAAGTAACATCTTTATCTCTAATGTGTTGCACCTGCACAAGTTGATCCCACCACATGGATACCTTTCCTTTCAGTTGATACATTGCAATTCTTCCTTCTTCATGAGAGGAATAATTTTGTAGTTGGAAATATTTCCTCAGTCCAAGCAACCATGTTTTGACATCTTCCTCCTTCTGGTGTTCTCCATCAAACTTAGGAGGCTTAATCTTGTTCATTTCTCCCTTAAGTTCATCCACTCCATATCTCATGTGCTTTTTGGTAGGAGATGGGCTTGAAATACCGTGTGCCTCCTTATTGGACTGCTTTAGGGAGTGGCAACGATGCCTGCTAACACTTCTTGATCTTATTTTCTTCTCAGGGGTCTTGCAACTCCCTGATTTGCTTGAGTCAGTCTCCTTATCCAACTTCTTTTCGATTCTTTTCAGACTCTTCATCAACTTTAAGTTGAATTCTCCTTGTTGATCCCTGGCTTTCATGAGCTTTCTATTATCATCTCGGTGAACCTGGGCATCTTTCTGCAATCGTTCAATGATTTTCATCATATGCCCTTCCTTATCTATCTCTTATCCATGCCCATTGGAGTTTGATCCTTCAACTCCCAAATGGTCATCCATTCCTTTTACTTCATTCTCTGAACTGGAAGCATTATGTGCCTCCTCCATTTCTCTGCACTCAGTGGCAATTCAGTTTGGTTCTGACACTCGTTAAACTTTGCAAACACAACATGTAGTCGACTAGAATTTGTTAGGCCGCCATTCCTTAACAAATCCCACAGAATTCATAAACCGAATCTGTTTTAAGAAACGTTCATATTTCATGAATTTTCTGAGATCTGCTCAGCTCTGTAACAATTTCAGGCCTCATCCATTTTCTCTTATCCCCAACCCCTACGACCACAGGCTGTGACCAAGCGCTAGATCGATAGGCACTTAATCAGGACTTCGGGTTCCAAAGTCTTCATAATACATCACAACAGACTCTCAGAGTTCTGAATTAATGAACTCGCGAAGTAGGGTGGATCAACGGTCCCTGTCTACCCAACATCCAATGGTTGACACTCGCTGTGGAACTTCTGTCATCGAAGCTTCGGGACTTCGGAGCTTCGGAACTTCGGTTCTGGAAGCTTTCACGCTTGCTTCCTTCCAATCTCGCGACTTCTGAACTTTCAGCTTCTCTATCCTCCGGGCCCAAATAATACAATTGTCACCAACTAAGGCGATGGCACGTGGTACGCATAGGAAGGTCCACGTCACCCCAGGCGACGTCATACAGCCCCACCATGTCTACTCTTTCACTTCGAAACTTCGGGTTTCGAAAGTTTGTGCATCAACAGTTTCCCCTTCTCCCGATTTCTGTAGTTCTGAACTCTCCCTGGATAATCGACGGTCCTTATCTCTCCCGCAACCAACAGTCGAGATCCACTTCGCGGTTCCTTTCTTCAGAAGTTTTCACCTCTCTTCACTTCCAATCTTTCGATTTTGCGAATTTTGAATGGTTCTCACGACTAACCCGTGCGTGACTTCTCAAGATCTAACGATCAAGCTCTCCCCCTCAGATATACGGTGTAGATCTTTTCCAGGACCTCAGAGCTTCGGACTTCGGAATTTTTTGCCTCAGGGCACCCCGCTTTTCTCAATTACCGAACTTTGATAGGCTTCTAGGATAACCCTCTTGCACCTTCTCCAGATTCGACAGTCGTAAAAGGGTTTCCCTTCCTTCTGAGCAGATCCTACGACCCATTACTTTGTGGCCCAATACCACTTATGTCGTGGTTTTATGATACCTCTACTCCTCCCGAGCTTCATAACACGACCAAGGTAACTTCTTGGCACTCAAGAAGGTTCTGAGGTCCGAAATTAGTCCCTCCAGACAGGATTTCCACTCGAAACCTTGGGTCCAAAGACCACTTATCCAGCTCATCCAGGCTCAACATTGAAACCTTGGCTCTGAACTCGAATTTTGTCTACTTCTACAACAATTCTTTCCTAAAAAATTTCTTCATTTTCCACTAACATGGCCCATCCAGGCTCAGTGTTAAAAACCATGCTCTGATACCAATTTGTAATATCCCCATCCACCACCAGGTCGGGCAATGATACCATGTGGAAATACATACATAAATAGATATATCTAACATGAATTTTAATCGAAATAAAACACATAACACAACATTACTGCTACCATACTGATTCAAATGTAATAGATAGTAATTCATATATGCAACGGAATACATGATAACATTCAAGCATCATAGACATGCATAACATAAAAATTAATCACATTAATAATACTTATCTTTTCAAATGGAGTAACACCACAAACTATGTGCAGACCTTCCACGAACCTCCCATCCTTAGACCACGCTGCTCATCACGCTCAACAATGGGTCACCCCCGAGCTAGGACCAAGCTCCACCCATGGCAAGGGAATCATATACTAGGCTAAGGTTACAGGAAAACTGCACAATGAAACCGAAAGGATTCTCCCCAGGAGCCTTCTTATGCCCACTACTCATGGACTCTCATTCCCCACATGCCCGTTCTGCCCAGGAGTATACACCTTCACTGTCACACAGTCCATCGACTGCTTCACCTCCCTTTCAGGGTCTTGGCAACAGAACAAATCAGGAATTCCCAAAGCTCTGTAGCTGGTGTTGGACTCTCTCTGGGAGAAAACCACTTCCCAACAAACTCTCTCACCTGGAGAGAGATTCTCATAGGTCTGAAAACCTGCCTCTTCCACCACGGGCCTGACAACCCGCTTCTTCATCCACTTTCAAATCAATTCCAACACAGTGAGGACAACAACAAGGCTCCGTAGGGAACAAACGACGACAACAAGCCACACTCAGTCTAGGAGTTGTGTGGCCACAAAAGCCAACTGGAAAATGACTATGGACACCCAAAAAGGTAACAATCAGATGCTAGGACTCAGAATGCTCAGGCGACTACCCAGGTGCGTCGAGTTCCATAGAAGACAAAGGACGTCCCACAGATTATGGGTTTCACAGATGCATGAGGGTATGTCGGGGTCGATGATGGAGGTTTTCGGTTCAGACGAAGGATGACAGAATACAAGAGCGAACCCCCAACATGGATGATTTCTGCAGCTTTAACTACATGCGCCCATGTCGACACTTGTCTTCCTGGATCTGCATGTGTTTCATTTTTCACACATTGCCTCTCCCAGGACTTAGGATAAAAAAATGTCTTTTACACAGCTTTGGAATAATAATAAATTATTATTCTCAAGGACTTAAGCCCCTAAGATTAGCCCCTCTTTCCAACCTTTCAACCCCCTTTCCCTTACTCACCTTTTGGAAACTTAGTCCCCCATCACTCTTTGTTTGTGGTCGGTCTGGACGCAGCGATGTTTATATTTTTATTAATGATCTGCATATTCACATATACAAAGTCAGGCTCATTGGCCTTGGCATCTAGCTCACCAACCTAATAAACACATAATTTTTTCAGCTTATAACCACTCAGTTCACCAGCCTATAAACAAAATTACAATTTAGCAGGGGCTCATCTTTGGGGTATTACATTAATGGACTCTGATGACTATTGTTATATGAAAACTCAACTAGTGGTAAGAACTCTTCCCAACGTTTTTGTTGGTCCATTACGTACATTCTTAACATATATTCAAGAATTCGATTTGTGCTTTCTGTCTGCCCATCCATCTCAAGGTGATAAGTGGTACAAAAGTTTAGCTGTGTTCCCAACACATCCTGAAAACTGGTCCAAAATATTCCTGTGAAAAATTCCCCTCTATCTGAAATTATTTTCTTTGGTACACCATGCAATCACACAATTTCATTTATAAAAACTCTCGTAATGTCCGAAGCCTAATAATTATTTTGTACCAGAACAAAGTGAGCATTCTTTGTCAGAGTGTCAACCACTACAAAAATGGAACCGTGTCTCCATGTCATAAGAGGTAGTCCAACTATGAAATCCATAGATATAAATTCCCATTTAGACTCTAGTATAACATGTGGTTGTAACAATATTGTTGGAGGCATATGCTTAGCCTTCACATGTTGGTATTCAAGACATCTTGCCACAAAATTTAGAATATCAGTCTTCATTCCATTCT
The DNA here is from genome assembly GCA_009831015.1 of Picea engelmannii. Classification (NCBI taxonomy): domain Eukaryota; kingdom Viridiplantae; phylum Streptophyta; class Pinopsida; order Pinales; family Pinaceae; genus Picea; species Picea engelmannii. The sequence goes on from ML833641.1 coordinate 109,522, forward strand.
AGAAAGAAAAAAAAAGGTTTTAGATTAACACTCATCTTTTTTACTCCAGGATGAGCCATGTAAACCGCTCTATGAGCCTCTTTTAAAATCAAGTTTCACGATTCTTCATTTGTTGGTACGCAGATTCTTCCATTTAGTCTCAATAATCCATCAGAATCTGAATTATATCATGTGTATTTAGGTATAATCATAAATTCATTCTTGACGTTTTCCTTTACTTCCTTATACCAATCATCCTCTAGTTGTAAACTTAAGATCATTTCTCGTAGATTTTTTCTTAATGGGATAACTGAAAATATATGTGGTCATCGACTCAAGGCATCAACTACTCTATTTAGTTCCTTTGATACATGTGATCTCAAAATCATATTCACTTACTAACTTACTATGGAGCAAGAAATATTCCAAGGGAAAGGAAGAAGGGCATGCTCAAGGTAGAGCATAGNTGGTCATCGACTCAAGGCATCAACTACTCTATTTAGTTCCTTTGATACATGTGATCTCAAAATCATATTCACTTACTAACTTACTATGGAGCAAGAAATATTCCAAGGGAAAGGAAGAAGGGCATGCTCAAGGTAGAGCATAGCTGTCGTTAGATCAGCTGGAGAGGCGAGATCTGGGTTGTTGAAATCTACGTCTAGATGCACTTAGGAAAGCGCACAAGGAAGAGAAATAGATCTGGGCCGTCAGATCTAGGGCAGAGGACCGATAGTCATCGGATCCAGAGGTAGGCGCATGGAGTTTAACCTCTGGGAGGTAGCGCAAGAGAGCAGTTGAAACAGACGGTGGAGACACTTCATGGAGAAGTGAAAAATCCCGTGAGCCGTTGGATCTCGCAGAGAAGCGAGGGGATTAAGGTCAAGTATCTTTCGATACTCTAAAGCTCAAAAAGGATAGCGACCGTCAGATCCGGATCAACGAAAGTCGTTGATCTCAGACAAGAAATCGCGAATTCAGGATTCGTGAGTTCGGAGGGTAGACCAAAATTCTTGGTTTTGCGAAGTTCTGAGCTATGAAGAGCAGGGAAGGAGATCCAGACCGTTGGATCCAAGGCACGGGATAACCGTTGGATCAGAACCTCCGCGTGGTATCGTGTATCGGGGGTTCGGGGGTTAAAAAAAATTCTTTTCGACTGCAGAAGTCGTGAAGTGTCGAGCACCAAGGGCTCATGCAAATACGTGGCACATCCATTAGGTGGGGCCGCGGGGTTGACAGGTGGCGTAACAAGCACCCAAAGAAAGGTGGAAGCGGGTGACAGGTGGTGGACACACGTTGCCTGGGAAGGAATCAAACCATTGTTGACTTATCACGTCTCAGAGATTCACAAAGGAGGAGCACGAGAGCTCAACACTCCAACTCGCGAAGTTGCAAGTTGCGAGGGGTGCTAGAGTTAGGCCCTAGCCAGTGGTCGCTTGTAGAGGGATAGAAAGGAAGGAGCCATACCCGTATCACATATCGAGTATTGGAGGTTTGGAGTCGAGGGTCTTCGACTCACAAACTCGCGAGTCATGAAAGGCACTTGCGCTAAGGCCCAGTTGTGGTCACATGGAGATGTAAGGCTCATGCCTGGTGTTAAGTTACGCAGGGAGGGTTTTCATAAAGGACCTGTGGATTCGTTGAAGGTTCTTATAGGGAACCAAAGGAGCCACTTCGGCTCGAGGAGAATTTAGAACGATCATGTGCAGATCTCGACCCGAGGGTCGGGGGTCTATGCCAACCACCATCAGAAGTGGCCCACCTACCTGCAGAAGTTCCATCTCAACATCAAGTATAATACATGTATCTCCAATCGTGTCGCTTACTGCCTCAGTCGGTCTCCTGTGTTTTCACTTACCACTGTGCTCCATTCCTGTGGACATGAAACATCGGAGTGGCCCCAACTTTACCAGCAAGATCTGAACTTCGCCACCACATATCAGCTCTTGGGTACAGGCACCACTGTCATTTATTTTCACATTCAGGAAAAATTCTTTTGCCACCTGGGCCATCTTTTTGTTCCTAAAAGCGAGCGTGCAAAACGGATTTGGGAAGCCCACAACAGTTGGGTGGCAGGACATTTTGGCGTAAAGAAAACTATGGTCATTCTTCAGAAACATTTTTATTGGCCAAAAATTCGACAGGACGTCAGCAAGTATATCGGATATTTCACTGCCTACGCCATTGCCAAGCCTACCATAAAGAATCAAGGCTTATACACCCCTCTTCCTATTCCTAAGAAGCTGTGGGAATCCATCTCCATGGATTACATGTCTGGTTTTTCATCCACCAAGAACAAAAATGGTTGCATGTTTGTGGTCATTGATCAGTTTTCGAAGATGGCCATCCTCACAGCCTGTAAGAAGAATGTCACAATGGCAGATACTTCCAAGCTCTTCTTCGAATGAGTTTGGGTTCACTTTGGAATACCACAGACCATCATCTCCAACCGAGACAACAGGTTCCTCAACACCTTTTGGTCGAGTCTCTAGTCTTTGTTGGACACCAAGCTCACAAAATCCACTTCTTTCCACCCCCAAACCAATGGCCAAACCGAGGTCGGCAATCAGATGATTGTGCACATCCCGCGCATGTACAATTCTAAGAATCCTTGTACATGGGATGAGATTCTCCCATATGTCTAACACAGTTACAACAAGGCTCTCCATAGTTCCACCGACCATAGCCCATTTTAGGTGGGTATGGGATTCCAACCCTTGGGACCCATTGATGTTGCACTTCCTCTTGCCACGACACAAACATACTCTTTCCCTGATCAGTATGCGATCGAAAAAACCACCAGATTCATTGAGTGGATCAACACATCCGCCAACAGGTCTAGGATATTTTGCAGAAATCTAATGCTAAGTACAAGTAGCGCCATGATAAACACAGGGTACCACACCAGTTTTAGGTTGGCGACAAAGTCTGGTTACATTCGCAGAAGGAGCGTCTCACCATTCCCCATTAAGAGCTTCGACCACTTCGTTATGGGACTTACACTATCACCAAGGTTGTGGGTAGCAATGCTTTTGAGCTCAACACTCCACCTTTCCTTAGTATGCATCCAGTATTCAATGTGGACCTCCTTCGGCCATATTTTACACCACTATTGGACACCTCTGAGATCATTGAACAACTGACACCAATAGAGCTCAACTCTGACTGCATGGAACAAGCATCCATCGATCAAATAGTGAACACACAGGTCAAGGGCACTCGCCAGCAGCAAATCCAGCTTTATCGGGTTGTCAAGGCATGGAAACTCCTACAACAAGACAAGTGGCTCACCTGGGGACAAATCCAGCAGAAGTTTCTTCACATGATGGGGGAACTCAATGCAATGGAGACCATTACTTCCTAATGGGGGAGGATTGATCCAAGTGGATATTTGTGGCCACCCACCTATTCCAACTAGCTCCTCGTGTTCATTTTTTATTTAACACGTCTTTCTATACTGCTTTATAATTGTGAGTTGTACACTTCTGGGGATGACTAAATCCTTACACATTCTCTAGGTGGATACGGGTGGCCTCTCGCCTAATCCAACTGTCTTATTTTGTATGTCTTCATGTCATCACATCTTGTTGTACTTCCAGGGCTGTTTTGGGGCCCTAAACGTTGTTTTCTTGACTCACCACAGTCAGACTGTAGATAGAGTTAGATTCTAACAACAGAATGTGTATTTCTATGAAAGACCTTTCCAACGAGATATCATGCGCCTAAAACGAAGGTCGTATGCAAAAGTTACGACCCTGGGAAGTTGAGGTACCAAATTACACCAACTTACCCATAGGGCCCACATGAATTTTGGCGTTTCACCTTCTAGGGTTAGGTTTTTGGATGTCTAGGGTTTTGGCATTCATGAGTAATATGAAAAGGGCCTCGGGAGCCTCATTGTAATCCATTCTACTCAGACGGATGCACGTAGCAGCCATATCTCTTCTCAGAGATAGCTACCACCATCCGAGCAAGTTTCAGTTCTGTAGTTTTACAGTTTCAACCTATTTCATTATTTAATAGAAGATATTGTTCATTGGATATTTGTGTTATTCTTCCTATTTCTATGTTTATTGTATTTAGTCTATTAATTAGTTCGTTCCACTCCTAAATCTGGATCAACACCCCTTGGTTCCTTCTTACTAAAATTATGTTATGTCCCAAGTCATCTACAAAATATAACTTCTTGTTCTTACAGTTTAATATTTCCTCATGTGTCTCCAACCAATCCATACCAATAACAATATCGTATGATTCTAGGATTGTGGTATATTATGGTACCTTAGATATACATTCACCTAATTCAATCTCACAATCCTTCACTAATCCTCCAACTCTTTGTTTTGCTCCAGATGTTGTCTCAACTTGGATAAGTTATTTATGTTCGATATTTTTTACCTTTAATTTTTTTTAAGGAAACATGAGAAATAAAACTCTCAATCGCTCTAGGGTCTATTGAAATTGAAAACTTTTTATTATTAATTTTACCTGTAGTCTCAAACACTGTAGACTGATTCTCTTCTTGGCATTTATTCATCACTGCATGTATCTTGCGGGCCTTTCCCAAATCCCCCACAATCGTCTGACTCTGAGTTTTTCTAGATTCCTTCTGCTCAAGGGGAAAATCTCTCAGAGAATGTGATTCTTCGCATGTCCAACACTTCCTCTAAGGACCTTGACTTCTACTTCCAAATTGGGGATTTATTGGTTTTTTGTTTTGAGGTGATGATCAATTTTGATGTATTGGTCGATATTGTTGTTGGGTAGGTGTTCAATATGGTGGTCTCTAGTAAATAGTTGGGTGACATGGCATTGTGAAAACCGATCCTCCTAATGCGTCTTTGTGCACTACTGCATGTCTGTTGATTGACTGTTGTGGTGTAGTCCTTGGAGCTATAGATCAAGTTGGCCTTAATGGTCTATTCTTTCCACCACTTTTGATCTCCTTTGTTGCAATGATAGCCTTATGTACTTCTTCATGGAATATTTGAGGTATTAGAATCCTCACTCTTGCCCTGATATTGAAATTCAATCCATAGAGAAACTTGTTCACTTTCAACTTCTCAGTGTTGAGGTGTGGTGCATACCATAGCAACTCCATACATCTTGCCTCGTACTCAGGTAAGGATCATCCTCCTTGATGAAGAGCATTGAATTCATTAAGTTGTCACTCAATGATTTCCTCGGACAAATATCTTTCACGAAAGCATTCTTCGAACAACTCCCATGAAATCTCAGAAATACTCACTCCCGGTTGTGGTAGAAGTGTCTTCCACCACAAAAGAACACTTCCCTTAAGTTAGAAAACACCCATACAAACTTTCATATTGGAGGTGTAGTCTCTCAAGGCAAAGCACATTTCCATATTCTCAAGCCAAGCCTCGACAGCCTGGCCATTGGAGGATCCCCGTAATTTTGGGAATTTAACCTTTTTCTAGTTCCTGATGTAAGTGATTATCAGCGGGATTCTACGATCCTTCAGCAGGCACATATACTCCCCCTTCCTCTCTTTCCAACCTATTCATCAATGCTTCAAATACCCTTTGAAAATATCTCATCAAATTTAATACTTCACTTGTCAAAATTTGTTCCGGTATTGATGCTCGCTCCTCTTCTCGAGGAGGTGAATTTCTTGGTGTAGGTTGCAACAGCGAAGGAGGAATAGAGCATCCGTTCGCGACCCTACTCTTACCTCTTCTTCCTCCTCTATACATTATTACATGCATACACATATATTTCACATTGATCAACTTACTGGTCTACAATTTTTAATTCATGCAAGAACAAAAGTTTGTGTCGGATCCACTGTCCAAAGTGTTGAACCCTGCTCCGATACCATATGTAAAACCCCGCTATAAGTCTTCATAAAAATTGCCTCTTTTTTTTACGTTACTATGAAAATGACCTAGACATGAAATTTATATATTCAATTCAACATTACGAAAATTTAAAATGAAACAATATAGTGTAAGCATACACCATTATGAAAGTTAACAAAGAAAAAAAAGTTACCAACTTAACGAGAAATCTCCAGAGTTCTCATTTTTTCAGCGTGGCTATTTTTACCCCTAAATAAAAAAGTGGTGCTATTAGTAGCACCTTTTTTTTACGGTGGTTAAAATTCAAACCTATTCGGACCCATTGCATTGACAAATGATGTTATTGTGGACAAAGACTTTAAAATTGGCCCCTGAATCGAAAAATGATGTTACCGGTAGGACCAAGTTTTTTTTTGGAGTCAAAATTGTAACTTAATTGAAATTGTGACCTCGACAACGACTACCATCGTTGATAAACAACTCAAAATTGGCTCATAAATCATTGCTTAATATATATATAATTTGAGAGTTGTTTTTTTTAAAGCAAAACAAAAAACAATAATTGTTTTTAAAAAAATTGTAACCATTTTTTTTAAAGAAATTTAAAAACTAAAAAAACTACGAAAAATCAAATAATTAGAAATTTTTATTTTTTAACTTAAAAAAACAAAAATATTATGAAAAAAAATTAAATGAAAAAAAAAACTAAAAGGAAAGGAAAAAATTTAAAATTAAATATATTTATATATAAAGTTAAGGAAAAATTTTGAAAAATAAAAATAAATAACAAAAACTATATTTATTTAAAAAAAAAAATCAAAAAGATGTAAAGCAATTAAAAAACATATAAAAAAACTAATTGAAATACAAAATAAGATTTAAAATAATAATAATAATAAATAATATATTAAAAATAATTCAAAAAAACTTAAAATATAAAATTTAAGGAGAAAATGTGGTGTGATAAAGAGTTAGATGAAAAAATAAAATTAAGATATTATAAAGATGTAATCAACCCCAATCTAGAAGATCAAAATTATCTATATGTTTTGCCAAGTGTAAACAAAAAAATAAACATTGCTAAGATAAGAACAAATTCTCACGAGCTCTATAGTGAAACTGGACATTGGTCAATTCCTAAAACGCCATGGAATGAAAGAGTGTGTCACCTTTGTGACACTAAGAATGTTGAAGATGAAAAACACTTTCTCTTAAATTGTCCAACCTATACCAATATTAGATCTCATTTTCAAAATATTTATCACACTACCAACCTTCCTAACCTCTTAACTCAACAAAAGTATGGTGATCTTGGAAAGCTTCTCTTAATGCTTTTCGAGCACATAAAGAAAATTTTAAAGAATCACAAGAAATCACTTATCCTCTTAAGGTCTGATAGACCAATTCAATCTTAATGGATGTTGATCCTTATCATCATTAAACTTAAAAAAAAATACTTAATATATATTTATAAAATCATTAAAATAACATCTTTTTAAAATAAATTAATATATATATATATATATATATTATTTAAAAAAAAATAAAAATTTATAAACAAATTTTTAAAATAAAATTAAAAACAAATTTATAAACACGAGTTTTTAAAATAAAATTAAAAACAAATATTTTTTTTGATAGGGGAGGTCGTGGGGGCGATTCCCCACGACACCTTAATCATATATACTTTGTAATTATATAAAAAATTTGTAATGTTTTTAATTTTAATTAACTTATTTTTGTTATTTAATTTGTAAAATTGTTTTTAATTTTAATTAACTTATTTTTGTTATTTAATTTGTAAAATTGTTTTTTTTTTTTTTAAA
>ML833641.1:121242-145514 GCA_009831015.1 Picea engelmannii
CACTTTGACCTTGAGCATTGAGAATATGGCACAATGTAAGGTACCATATGTAATATAATATGTAGAAACAAGAATATTCAGCAGATATCAATGGAACAACAAAATATTGAGAAGAACAACACCAGAAACGATACTTTTATTAAGAGAAAGCAATGTTCACTTGCCTCTACGAGGGGGAAACCTCTGACAGAGAAGAGCTCTATTACAATAATTCTCAAGACAAAGACTTATCATGCCTCCTACTCTTATTTATACTAATTCTATCTTCTAAAGATCATTCTAGAGGAAGATCATTTTAAAAGTAAAAGCTTTTATTAGATCTTCTTACATTGACTTGTTCACCTTTACTAAATAGGCCTTATTAACTAATGTCGACATTTATTACATAGAAATATATTATTCTACCTACATGAAGGGTTAGGGAGGTTAAGTGTCTAACATGCCCTCCCCCTTGAAGAATAGTCTTGTCCTCAAGGCTCAAGATGAAGAAATTGTTGCAGAATGTCGGTTGGATCCTAAGTGGCATCTTCTAGGAGTTGTATATTTCCATTGCACTAACACTTCCTTGATGGTGCGCTGACAGAGATGATACTCGCGTTGGTCCAAGACTGCTTGTGGTTGCAACCAAATGGAACCTTCTTCATCCAACTCAAATGAAACCTTATTCATCCAACTTAGAGAGACTGGTTTGAGTGTGGCACTTAGTTCCATGATGGATCTTAGAATGAAAAACATGATGGAGATTAGAATGTATGGGAAAAGATAACTGGTAGGCCACTTGTCCCACTCGCTTGAGAATTGTAAGATGTGTTATCCCACCATTAAGCCAGGGGTAACCACCGTGCCCACTTATTTTTTCTGTCAAATGCAAAACACCTCAAATATGTTTCCAAACACTTGTTGACAACTTCAGTTTGGGGATGATAGGTGATGTTGAGATGCAATTGGGTTCCCTGGAGCCTGAACAATTCTTTTCAAAAATTGCTGGTGAAAGTGGTATCTCTATTAGAGACAATAGAATGAGGCATGCCATGAAGCTTGAAGATATTATCCATGAAAATTTGAGCCACTTTGGATGCGGTGAATGGCTGTTGAAGAGCATAAAAATGAGCATATTTGGAATGACGATCAACTACCACCATGATGATTGACTTATTTCCTGATTTAGGTAAGCCAACAATGAAATCCATAGAAAAATCCTACCAAATAGTCAGTGGAATCATGAGCGGTTGTAGTGTTCTTAGGGCCTTGATTGTTTCTCCCTTGTTGTGTTGACATACATCGCATTCAACCACAAAGGTGTGGACATCCTGTTTCATACTATCCCATAAAAAAGAACATTTGATCCTTTCATATGTTTTGGTAAACCCTGAATGCCCAACTTTGGGGAAATCATGAAGCTCCGAAAGCACCATAGAATTAAGTTGCAATTGTTTTCTTAAATACAGACGACCTTTGTAGCGAAGTTTGTCATTATGCCAAGAGTACCCTAGAGAAACTGGAGAATTGTCCTGCAATTGTTGGATCATGCAAGAAATTTTGGGGCCTTCTAGTCATTCCTAGCGAACAACTTGGAGCCAATATGGTACAAGGAATGAAAGAGAAAAGAGGGACCCTTCGTCTTCATACTTCCAGGAAAGAGCATCAACAACCAAATTTTATTTTCCCTTCTTGTAAATGATCTCATAATTATATCCAAATAGCTTGATCACCCATTTTTGTTGCTCTGGGGATGAAATTTGATGTTCAAGAAAATGCTTGAGGCTCTGATGATCTATTTTAATTTGGAAGCGTTGCCCCAATAGATAAAGACGCCAGAGATCCATGGCATGCAAAATAGAAAACATTTCCTTTTCATAGAAAACATTTCCTTTTCATAGATGGATTGGCCCAAATGTCGCTCTGAAATTTGTTTGCTAGTGAAGGCCAAAGGTCGTCCTTCTTGCATGAGGATTGCTCCAATTCCTTTCTCGGAAGCACCACATTGTTCTTGAAGTCAGGAAGGGATAAGATAGGATTTATGCACATAGCCTCTTTCAAGGTGTGGAAGGATTTATTAACAGTTGGATTCCAATTGAAATCATTCTTTTTAAGGAGAGCAATGAGAGGTGCTACAATTTTTCCATAATTCTGAACAAACTTGCGATAATAGCCCGTTAAACCCAGAAAACCATGCAATATCTTAAGAGTTTTGGGGCGAGGCAAATCCTGCATAGCTGCAATTTTCTTAGGATCCACCCTTACACCATCCTTGCTGATAATATGCCCCAAGTACTCCACTTCTGAGGCGCCAAAGGCACATTTAGATTGTTTGAGAAAAATTTGGTGTTGAGAAAGCAGATGGAGAACTTTATCCACATGGGCAAGATGGGTTGTCCATGTTTTACTATAGATGAGAATATCATCAAAGAAAAATAAGACAAAATGATGGAGAAAAGGACAGAAGACATTATTCAAGAGACTTTGGAAAGTGGAGGGGGAATTACACAGGCGAAAGGACATGACCAAGAACTCATAGTGACCCTCATGAGTTTGAAATGTAGTCTTGGGAATATCTGCCTCTTTCATACGTATTTGGTGGTAGCTAGAACATAGATCAAGTTTCATAAAGTATTGAGCACCACTCAATTCATCCAATAAATCATCAATGATAGAAATGGAAAATTTGCCTTTGATGGTGAGTTTGTTGAGGGAACGAAATTCTCGACACATGCACCACGTGCCTTCTTTCTCAAGTATCATGACCACAAGAGAATAATAGGGGTTGGTGCTAGGACGGATAACACTCGCATTGAGAAACCCTCGAACAATTTTCTCAATTTCATTCTTCTAGGAAAAGGGATGACGATAAGGGAGAACATTGGGAGGAAGACTACCCAGAACTAGAGGAATGGAATGATCATGAACACCGTGGGAAGGGGGAATTCCATGGGGATTGAAAAAACAGTTTGGTGTTTGGAGAGGATAGATTGGAGGTCAGGATGCACATAGGGTGTCTCAATTGCTTGAATGACATGAAGTTGGGAAATAATGCTTGAATGACCTTTTTGAGGAGATTTTCCATTTGATGGGAACCAATGATCTCAGGGGAGCCTGTTGTGATTCCTTTGAACTTATATTGTTAGCCTTCTTGTTGGAATTGCATGGTTAATTCCTTAAAATCCATGAGGATGGGACCGAGAGTGCGTAACCATTCCACACCTAGCACTATGTCACAACCACCCATGTCGATAGAAAACATATGAGATTTCAGGTTGTACTAACCAATTTGGAGACACATTTTCACAACGCCCCCCACATTTCATGGAACCGCCATTGGCAATCATGATTTGAAAATTGTTGACAGCTGGGATATAACAATTGGTTCCTTGATAAATGTGACGATGAATAAAATTATCGGTGCTTCCACTGTTAATTAGGATGATGACCTTCCGATTTTTAATGTAGCCAATTAGCTTAAGGGTTTTGGGAACAAAGAAGACGGTGAAGGCATTCAATGAAATGATCAGTTCAACTTTTGGTGGATCAAATGACGAAGTGAGATCAATTGGCTCAGGTAGCTCTACCACAGGAGGAGTCTCTACCTCTTTGTCAGACGCATCCTTGGAGATGGCCATAAACAACTTATGTTCCTTACACTTGTGCCCTAGAAAATGTTTTTCATCGCAATTATAGAAAAGACCCTTGAGTTGGTGTTTGGCCATTTATGCCCAAGTTAACTTTTGGATCTTGAGAGGGGTGGGATGAGGGGCAAGATTGGGAGGGCAAGGGAGAGGAAGAAAAGAGGGTTTGTGGTGCTGGGAAAAAATAACTTGTTGTGCTTCCTTAGCACGTTGAGTATCTTCCAACCAAGTCTTGGGGTGATTCATGAGGACCTGGGCTCAGATTTCATCCTTGAGGCTACTGATAAAGAATTCCCAGAAAAAAGTATCAGACATGCCCTCTATTCTGAAATCCAATTGTTCAAATGCGACAATAAAATATTCCACGGTATCAGACTGTTTTAATTTGGTTAAACGATCTAGGAAGTGTGTGTCGGTGTCAAAGCATTCATAAAGTTCAACCACAAATTGTGTCAAAACAACATATCCTTGGCGTGATTTTCTACGCCATTCCCACCATTGCCAACATTCAAGTTCCATATAGAAGACACTATAAGGAAGTTTGGCCAAGTCATCAGTGATGCCATGCAAGGAGAAGTAATATTACATTTGAATGACCTAACCAGTGGGATCTGAGCCATCAAATTTGTGCACCTCCATTCATGGAAGACATAGATCACGATGAAAGGGGTTGCACTGAAAAGGCTAGGAATTGGAGGAAGTCATACCTTCCAGGTTAGAGAGGTATGGACTCCATGAAATGACAATTTTTCCAGGACCTTGACAACAAAGGAGTCAACCTAAGAATCAAGGTGGGATGCAAGTTGGTTGGTAAGGTGGGAATTGATGTCCTTCTTCAGTTCCTCTTTCAAGTAGTCCATTTTGGCACCTATGTGGGTATTGATGCGGTTTTCAAGATCTTGGTTGCAGGTGTTGGCCATGGTGAAGGGGAAACATAGAAAGAGGTGGGGAAGAAGGGTGTCTGAAAAGGGCGGGTGGGTCCACGGAAAAAAATGATTACAAGTGATAGATACTATTTTGATCAGTGCGAGAAGGGGAATCCAATGGGATAGCTCCCAAATAAGAGTGTCAGGAAGGGGGGTCAGAACTACGGGAAAAAATGGCTTACAAATTATAGGTATCACTGTGATCAGGACGAAAAGAGGATTCCAATGGGATAGGTCTCAAATAAGGATGTAGGCAGGCCCCATTCATTTATTTTTTAATTCCTGAGGAGTTATACTCTGATCTGAATAATATTGCAGTGTCTAAATGCTCAAATTCTTAACAGGAAAAAATGTGTAGTAATTCCGTAACCAGAATGTAGGAAGCAAGGTTGCACAGTAATAGATCTTGTATGTTCCTTGTTTGTTCTATTTCCATCCCACGGGTTAGAGTTTTTCAGGGTTCCTACATACAAGGGTTCGCCATGTGTTGTAGCTCTCTGATATACGTGTGGGGTTGAACATTAGAACTCAGACCAATATCTCAGGGCACCAACTAAGGAGGCTAGACCGTACCCTTAACCATACTACTCGATTACCCAATTACTAGAGAGTATATTCCCAAGTGTTGTTCTCGGTGGCACTATAACAGTCAGACGGTCGATCGGTTGATCTATAGCAAGTTTTAGGATACCTAGGTCAGTTCGTATACAAGTGTTCTCTAATGTGCTACTACTCGAAGGGGTACCAACAGGTGTTACAAGGGTGTCCAACAATGTGAGCTTAAAACCCCCTTGTATTTCTTGCGTGTATGCTTCCTCGACCGTGCATTTATGTGATGAACGATATATCAATGTAGTTTTAAGACGTCGAAACACATCTCTACCTTGAAAAAAATTAACCCACAATTCCTTCCAGGGAAAGTGTTCTAATACCACTTGTAAGGTACCAAATGTAATATAATATGCAGAAACATGAATATTCAACAGATATCAATGGAACAACAAAATATTGAAAAGAGAAACACCATAAAATGATACATTTATTCAGAGAAAGCAATGTTCACTTGCCTCTTTGAGGGGGCAACCTCCAACATAGTAGAGCTCTATTGCAATGATTCTCAAGACAAAGACTTCTCATGCCTCCTACTCTTATTTATACTTATTCTATCTTCTAAATATCCTTCTAGAAGCGGAAGCTTCTATTAGGTCTTCTTACATTGACTTGTTCACATTTATTAAATAGGTCTTGTTAAATAAGGTTGGCCTTTATGAAAATATATTATTCTACCTACGTGAGGGGTTAGGGAGGTTAGGCCCCTAACATGCCCTCCCCCTTGAAGAATAGTATTGTCCTCAAGGCTTGAGATGAAGAAATTGTTGCAGAATGGTGGTCAGATCCCAAGTGGCATCTTCTGGAGTTGTATCTTTCCATTGCACTAACACTTCCTTGATGGTGCGTTGACGGAGACAACGCTCGCATTGGTCCAAGACTGCTTGTGGCTGCAACCAAATGGAACCTTCTTCATCCAACTCCCTTTTGTGTTGGTTTGGTTATGTATAAGCCCTCTACTCCTTTTTTGAGTCACGTCAACAAGCATGATCTCTGTGCCTACATCCACAAAACAAGTTTTTTGTTTTATCAACAATGTCCATAGTCAATTTAAATAATTTATTCAAAATGTCATCAACACATTTACTTCCTAACTCAATCCGAAGTCCCATGGTCTTTTTGACGATACTCGCGTCAATCGTTCATTGAGTCTTCTGTACACCCAAGAATTTATTAGTAATATCTGTACAAAATCATGATCATCCATAAATTTTATTCAACAAAATATAATGCATAATTAAACAATTTCACAGTTTGATATTTTAATCAATTCATAATAAGTCTAGCATTCATCAAAGTATTAATTAACCAGGTCGTTTGCGAGCAAACTCCCTCAAATAATAAGTCTATTATCCAAAATAGTCAAGTGAAATGGGGCATTACAAGATATTATCTATGGTGCATTCACTTAGCCATGTAGAGTATTTCATGTATTTATTACTCATTCTACCATTCGGTTAACACAATACATTCATTCTTTTCTCTCTCTCTCTCTCTCTCTCTCTCTCTCTCTCTCTCTCTTGCAAGCTTTGTGTGAATTTCTCTAGCTAGGTTCTCTGTGCAGGTTTGGGGTTTCACCCAAAATTCACAGTACTTGCATAGGTGACAATGGCTTACTTCCAATTGTTATGCAAGTTTAGCATCTTCTGAAGGCTTTGCACAAGTGCTAGATTTTGTGGTAACATTTTGGCATCATTTCCTATGAGAATTGAGTCATTCTTCCTACGACACTTTCTTGGTAAGCCTGCTCTTCAAATCCTTCTTATCTAGATTACTTGGTGACTCCATTGAGGGGAGAAACCCTTTATCGTATCCATATTTTGATGAGCCTTATCTAATAAGTTCATCTAGCGACTCCACTCACAGGTTTTAATGTGTCATATTCATTGTTGTAAGATTGTTTTTTCTCAAATGAAGCAATTATGGCACCATGGGAACTACATGGAATGTATCCTTCTCTTGATATTAAGAATTTTCCTGGATACCAATATTACTATTCTCCGAATTGGGGAAATGATGTTCCAAAATTTGATGGTGATCCAACTTTGGTGGTCACACATGTAAAATTTCTGAAATACACTTCAAAGATAAATGTGATACATAAAGATGTGCTAATAAGATTGTTTTTACTATTTCTGGAAAAAATACAAAAGAAATGGGTTAATAATTCTCTTAGTCCAAAAAGCATCCCTTCTCTCGCAATCCTCATTGAATAATTTCTCAAACATTGGGCCCCAAGAACTCAAAGGTGTGAAGATATTCTTCACGACCTTACGATATCCCTTCAAGAAGAAGGATTTGTTTTTTATCCTATTGAAGAAGATGAAGAATTGATTGAAGAACGAGAACTTGAAGAAGAGATTCACGGGGAAAGATTCCAAGCACATGAACAAGAATGGCATCATGAATCTGTTGAAGAAGAATACTTTGTTGAAGTGCATCATGTTGAATGACAAATCCTTGAAAAAGGTATTATTGAGATTACTCCTCCTCATGAAGACAAGCCATTGGTTCCTCCATTTGATGAAGATGAAGTTATCCAAGCTTCTGTCCCTCCTTCACATGAAGACAAGAATGAGGTAAGTTGTACACTTTTCCAAGTTTTTTATTCCTATGATGCATCTTTTCACGACTTGGAAAATGAAAAATTATTGGAGGAACCCTTGGATGTAGAAGATTTTTCATCTACTAAAGAACATGATGTATTGATGATTTTATACACATTGAAAGATGTAGATGGGATATGAGTTTCTTTCGTTTTGACAGAAATCTCATTTATGATGATGATAGTTCTAGACTCGAGAATACATAATTGATTCCTTTAGAACATTCATTTATGTGCATTATTGATTCATAATTCTGGCAGTATGAAGATGATATGTTCACAAATTTATTTCAACCTTCTAGGAGTGATCCATTACAACATTCTCGTGATGACTTTCACCCATTTCCTAGAAGGTGTAATACATATTATTTTGAGCACTTGGAGTTATTATATGAAGATTTTCAACCACCTTTATGCTAAGATTTCAGTGAACATTCTTACAAGGACATGATTCCCCTAGGACAACAAGAATTTAATAGTGAATATCTTCAACCTTCTTTTTCCCCATCCCGTTCACTAAAGATATGTCTGGAAATTATATTTTTTATGCTAACTTGTCTAAGGGGCAAAATTATTTTCAACCTATGATTTGTTGCAGGCATTTCCAACCGCATACAAAAGGACAACAAGCCTTAAGTTGGGAACATTTTTTTTTAAATCTAAATTCATGCCCCATTTTTCGTCCATTTTCTCCTTGGTCAATCATCAGGCATTCTTCATAGTTATTATGATTCCATATCGAACCTCGAGAAGTGATTAAATCCAAGGTAGCCATTCTTTGAAGCCTTTGAGTCAGCATTATGAGCCTTCGTTTTATCACAAACCTATTCATAGATGGGTAGAGAAAGCTTGTGGGGACCCACCTCGACATGATATTTTTCCTCCTTTTCCACCTTCATGAGTTTGGTTCTATACTTGCTTATGTTATAGTGATTTTCCAGGCTCATGATTATTTTTTGCTTGATATATTTTTGCTTTTGTTCATAACTAAGTACAAAGATATAATTTTTGGATTTGATGAAAAGCTAGGATGGATTCATTGGTTCTATAATTACACCTACATTTTAGATAGCATTAGAATATGATTAGTTAGGTCATGTTGTGTGCTTGAATTTGATTATATTCCCTTTTATTGATGTTGTTTATTGTTCTTTTATGCATCCATGTTAGCTTAACCCATATATTGATGAAAACGAAATTTTTTCTTTCTCGCATGGTTTAATATTTTCGTAAACAGGGTGGATAACATCCCAATGTCATTTGTTGCTAATGATTTTATGTTAGAATGTAGCAGGAATTTTAGAGTGATGCAAGTGGTTGGTCTTGGAGTACCATAGATGTTGAGGTTCTCAAGTGTTATACGGTGAACACATGTCCCCATGTTGGAGCCTAATGTTACCCCCTCACCTAGGGGTAACTAGAGGAGATCATGTCTGATGGCCCGCAATGAAGACATGATCTCAATGATGATGATCAATAGTATCTACAACCAACATTCCCCCAGATGACCCATTCCTCATTAGCATAGCTCATCACACCTAATCAACATGGTTCATTGGAAGATGGCGGTCCMACATATTATGAGGTACATTAGTCCTTGTTTCATATAAAGTGTCATATTTAATGAATTTGGCATGTGAGTGAGGATCATTGGTTGAATTTGGATAATGAATGATAAGCTCAGAAGTTATGCTCTTTGCCTTGCTTCACCTTGGTRGMCATCTTTAGTATTCTAGTCCTGTGTTGTCACTCTTGGGGAATAGGGGTACTATTGGGGGGGCTTGATAAGGGTAATGCATCCCCCCCMTACTTAACACTTTCTATCTTGGGGCCTTCCGCAGTGTAATAAACTTCGGTATGGTTGTTACATGTACACCAAAAAGGCCCATGGYTCATCCTCCTATGAGAAGGGCTAGAATGTTGAGGTCGATGCAGTTGTTATARTAAAATAGAGAAAGAATGTTATAAAAAGAAAGAAACGTGGGATAATAAATGGCCAACCTTAAAATCCAAAGGCCATCTTTATCTCTACCCCCTCGCTATGAGGTGATCGCTCCTAGTCCTAATGCACTAAATGCATATCAAAATTAAATGACTTAATCCCAACAATAAAAGAAAGAATAAAGTGTTTGAAACTTGAAAAGGGGACTGACAATGTATAAAATGAATATCAAAAGGAAAGAAAGGGGTTTGGAATACACACTATCGAGCAAAGGGTATCTAAGTAACAAGCACTCCCTCTACAAAGGCACTCTTGGAAATGGACCAAGCATAGTACCTTGCATGTTAATGACTCCATCACCATGAAGTCAACCTAACACATTTTCATTCACCATACTTACACTTAGATAGGTTTCTGGGGAAATATCCCTCTACATAGGTATTGGCACACCTAATATGGTCTTTTGATGGTCCTCCCATACCTAAACTTGTCAAATTGCATAAAGTCTTGAGCTAATGTGAAGTTTGAAGGGGATATATAATGTGAATTGTTCATGTGGCTTGTATATTAAGTGATGGCTTACTTTATATGATTCTAAAGACTATTGCACCTTATGATTCTTAGACTTACTTGATTCTATAGATTTGACGAACTTGGTTGACCTTGATGCATTCTGACATGGTCTTTGGAGCATGATTTCATGTTTGTGCTCGGGCCATTATGCATCTTTCAAAGGACTTTGCACACATGAGGAAGAGCATTGGGTCCTTGGATGACTTAACATGACCTGAAGCACCTTTCCACACATCCTGGGCCTTATACATTGAGAAAATGGGCTTTGATAGTGAAGATGTAGCTTGATGGTCACTTAGAGGGAAGGAATCTCCTCACCTTGCGTGGGACACCCTAGAGCATATTAGGGTTTGGCTTGATGATGTTGCACTTGGAGACAATGATGATCCTCTTTGGAGAGGTTAGGGAGCCTTCTTCACCCATGATGTCATACCTTATCCCTTAGACGTTCTACGCGTGAGAGATGTTGTCATGATTTAATGAGGTTTGAGTCAAGATAACATGGGGATATGCTTCTTGTTGATGACTTGGTGCTTGATGGTGATGAGACATGACCTTTGATGTTGCTTGTACCCTTTCATGGATAGATGTGGCCTTTGGAGGAACTTCTTCACCTTTGAAGGATTACATCATAGCCTTTGGAGGATTCTACACCACACATGTCACATTTTGATGAGACGTCTTGCTATTTTTTCATTGTATCTTTGCATTAGAGGCTATTTGAGGGGTCAACCTTGACCTATATCACCTGGTATAATAGACTAATTGTATTTTGGGGGAATTTGAGGGGTTATAGCGCTAGGGTTTCCTTAGATAAAGAGGTTAGCGCTACTGCATACCCAAATCATAACTCACCACTTGTGAGAATATCACTACTTGTCTTCTCTTCTCTCTTTTTTCTATATGGAGTACTTGTGCACACTTTTGGAAGGATAATCGTGTGGATGATTTCTCTTGTTTTGGGGATGATCTTTGAGCTAAGGTTTCCTCATGCATAGCGACTTGGCTTAGTAAGTGTTCTTTAAGTTTAAATTCCTACTCATGGTATATTATGGTGGATGCTCTATTAGATGGTTAATTTTTGCATGTTACCTTATATTGTAGGTTCAATTTTGCTAGAAACACTAGGAGGGATTAAGATTGTTTATCTCCCTCCCTATTTTCATTCATCTTAATTTGTTGAAGCATTTAAGACCTAGTCTAGGGTTTAAGATTGTTTATATCCCTAACGTTTGTCTTTGTTGGTTCAATACCAAGGGTTTATGAGGGTATAAACCTTAGGGTTTGACCTAGTTCACCTAGATTTTCAAGCTAGACGCTATAGAAGAAGAAAACGACACTAAGGTTTATGAGGGTATAAACCCTAAGGTTAGGTTCTTTGAGGTTTGATCATGAGCCTATGAGGATATAGTCCTAGGGTTTCAAATCTCTTGGTCTTCCGGGTCATCTAACTTCTAATTAAGGTGTTGCTTGACTCCATTTTCCCAGAGAAGGAAAACAACACTAGTCTTTTTCTTACAAGTGATGAAAAACCTTAATAATCTCTCTCTATCTCAAAAGAAACTTGTCGGTTAGGCACTTCATTGCATTTCCATGCTCATACTAACCCAACATTTTGCATTTTAAGCTATTTTCCTGTTGTTGTTATAAAAGTTTTTTATAGTCATTAAGGCTTAAGCACATTGTTGATAATTAACATAATTCAATGTTCTTAACCTCATGCAATCATTAGTGGATGGTTTGCAAGTATTCTCATTGTTATTAGATATTTTAATCCATTTTATTGCTGATTTAGATCTGATATACTATTGTTGTTGTAAATTGTTGTATTGTTGAAACACATTGTCTTTATTGCAAGTTTTATTACAACAACCTTTCCTCTTTAATAGTTAGTGTTCTGAGGATTATTTCTCCTCTCCTAGACTTGGTATTTATCATTGAATGCATTGGAATACATCATACACACAGACACAATCAATTACCTTTTCTAAATTCATCCTAACTTTGTCTTTTCCCTAAACCTAGCCTATCTCACTAAGTGACCAAGATAAGGGGTTGTAGATTTTCCTTTATCTTGCTATAGGATCCCTTGAGGTCACAAGGGAAGCCTCATTTGTGTTGGATCCCTATCCATCACTAAAACGAGGGAAGTACTTTCCTAGGTGACAGTGGAAATTACTTCCAATTGTTATACAACTTTAGCATCTTGTGAAGACTTTGCATGAGTGATAAATTTTGTGATAACACTCCACATTCATTATTGAGTAAAAGTGCATCTATGGATGTAGACTAAGCATGTAGGAATTATCACCTACCCATTCCAACAATTCAAAGGGACCATATAATAAATTCTTGATCTTCTTACCAGGGCCCTACAACCTCTCTTTATTCAAGTGCAACCAATGTTTGTCTCCTACCTTAAATGTTCTGTCAGTTTTGTGTTGGTCATGCCTAGCCTTGTATTTTTCATATGATTTCATCAGTGTCTCATGCACCTGCAATGGATTTGCATGATCTTGACAATGAATTTTTTTTCCTTTAATGCTTCTCCTATGGTATCTTCCTTATGTCATCAATGTTGTCCATATACAACATCTAGAAGTGAAGGTGACAAATATCCAAAACAAGTTACAAAAGCAAATTTGTTGGTGGAGGTTTGCATTACTATGTTATAAGAGCTTTGAATGTAGTTGAAATTCTCATCCCAGGTTCTTGGATGCTTCTAATTGCATCCCCTCAAAAGTTGAACCAATGTCACATTCACCACTTATGTATGCCCATTTGTTTGCATATGGAAAGTTGTAGATTTATTCAATTTGGTGTCCATCTTCTCCTAAAGTGTAGTAAAAAAGGCACTTAGAATTTTGCGATCTATCAACAATGATGCCCCTTAGTATCCAAAAATGCATCCAAACCCTCTCGAAGAACAAGATTGTTTCATCTTGTCCCCTGATGGTATTTTTACAAGGCATGAGGATGCATATCTTACTAAATCTGTCCACTACCACAAATATATAGTCATGCCCCTCCCTAGTTCTTGGTTAACCACCCATGAAATACATGTATATGCTCTCCCATGGCCTAATAGGTACATGTAAGGGACGATATAGACCTTTTTTTCTTATTTTTGGGTTTCCTAGTACAATAAAATGTGCATCCTCTCATGAACCGAGCTACATCTTCTTGCATTATAGGCCAATGTACATACCCTTCCAATATGGCTACTAATTTTCCAACACCAAAATGCCCTACAACTTTGGAGGTGTGAGTCTCTATTGTAAGTTGCATTCTCTCTCATAGTCACACAAATCTTATCCAATTTGTAGAGCAAACCATCGTGGAAATGGTAGTCAACGTTGTTGACACCTTCTTCTTCATGAACTTGTCTTTGTAGCTATGAAATATCTACTTTAAGTCCTCATCTTTTGTGTATTCCTCTTTGTATGCATCATGGGTGAAAGGCTCCATGTGCAATAGTACCCAATGCTCGTGGGTGTTGGTGGCCTTGATAATGTGTTTGCGAACTTATTAGTACTTCCCTTCTTATACTTGATGATGAGATGAAATTGTTGCATAAACATATTCATTTGTAGTGTCTTGCTTGCTAAAGCTTAATCTAGCCCTGCAAATATTGCAAAGGATGGTGATTGGCATGGATGATGGTCCCTGTTATGAATGAAACTCCAAAAAATATTCAATGAATAATCCACTTCGAGGGGAAAATCTCATTGTACAATATATGCAATGCACAAGACAAGATGAGATGTCTATACACATGAATCTTCTTTATTCTAAATAGGAGATAAAGTGAGCATGATGTAACCTATCATAAACTAACCTAACCATAACTAATAAACTAATAGCAAACAAGTGTTAGGGCCTTAACATATGCCCTCTCTTTTAAAAAATATTTTCCCTCAAAGCTTGTAATTGAGGGTGTTTCTTCATGAACCTGCTCATTTTCCCATGTAGCTTCTTCTAGAGGCATATTCTTCCACTTGATTAGGTACTCCATAACGGTTCTATTTCGAAGAGATATAGAACGTCAATCTATAACTTTTCCTGGTTCAAGAATAAACTTCCCTTCTTCATCTAATTCTGGAAGTTCGGTCTGCACTGACATAGTTTATCCCAAAACCTTTTTTAGGAAAAGATACATGAAAAACTTTATGAATGCAAAAGGAAGGAAAATCTAACTCATACACCACTTGTCCAATCTTGTGAATAATCTTGTAGGGCCCATAAAATTTTGGAGCTAATTTATGATTCTTCTTTTGTTTTGGAGTAGATTGCTTATAAGGTTATAGTCTCAAAAATACCCAATCACCCTCCTCAAATTGTCTTTCACTTCGATGTTAATTTGTTTGCTCCTTCATCCTGCCTCATGCCATTTGAAGGTTTTCTTTAAGAATTTTCAAAGTTCCTTTAGTCTTCTCCATATGTGACTCTGTTGCCTGCACTTTGGACTTGTCTTGCAAAAGGTATGAGATACTAGGAGTCCAATATCCATAAAGGGCTTCAAATGGGGACATCTTAGTAGATGTGTGATAGGTTGTATTATACCATCATTCTGCTAAAGGAAGCCACTTTACCCATTGATATTGTTTGTCTGAAGAATAGCAGCGTCGATAACCCTCTAAACATTTGTTAATTATTTATGTTGGACCATCTATTTGTGGATGATATGTTGAACTCATAGCTAGTGCTATTCCACTCATTTTCCATAATTCTTTCCAAAACTTTCTTGTGGATTTTGGATCTGTCACTTACTGTTACTTCAGAAAATTCATAAAGCCCGTGAATTTCCTTCATGAACACTTATGCCATTTGACTTGTTGTATATGTACTTTGAATTCCACAAAAATGTGCATATTTTGTGAATCTATCCACTACCACAAAAACGACATCCTTACCTTCTGATTTTGGTAAACATGTAATGAAATCCATTGATATATCTTCCCATCTTTGATTAGGCATGTGTAAAGGTTGAAGTAAACCTAGAGCTTTCACTGTCTCTTATTTATTTCTTTGGAAAACCTGACATTCTCTTACAAAATTTTAAATATATTTCTTCATTTATTCCCCCAAAAAAATCTGTTTTGATCCTTTGATATGTTTAAGGAACCCTAAATGTCCTGCCATCAGAGAATCATGAGACTCCTTTAATATTTTTTATTTAACTTTGATTGAGAGCATAAGAATAGTCTACCCTTGTACCAAAGGATATCTCTCTTCCACTCCCAATATCCCATAGAGTTCATCCCTTCCTTTATACATTGTATTTTCTATCTAGTAGTATTCTCATTTTTCCATTCCTAGCGAGCTTCATCCAACCATGCAAGAATGGAAGATGCAATGGAATATAAACTCGAGGCTTCTTCTATTCTGGAAAAAAACATCTACTACCGCATTATCCTTCCCTTTTTGTAGATTATTTCAAAATCGAACCCTTGCATTTTCCCTATCCATTTTTGTTGCTCATCTAATGACAATCTTTGCTCCAAAAAGTACTTTAGGCTATCATGGTCTGCCTTGACTTTAAAATGCCTTCCAATGAGATATTATCACCATTTTTTTTATTGCATGTAAAATTGCTACCATTACTTTTTCATATGTAGATTTCACCAAATCATTTCTCTAAAATTCGTTACTTTCAAAGGTCAATGGTTTCCCTTGTTGCGTCAACATTGTGTTCATTCTTTGTCTTGATGCATCACATTGTAGTGTAGCTAGGTAGGTAATTGGAGTGGGTGGGGGGAAGAGGGGTGAAGAGCCCATAGTGATAATAGTGGAGACCATTCAATGTAAGGTGGACTAAGTCCACTATATTATTAAATAAGACCCACTATAGTAGTTAGATATATTAGTGTGAACATAATAAATGCGAGAAGACTTTCTAAAAAGTTCATTCAATAGAATATTTTTGGTAGTATTATACAATAAATGGATGAGCAATGTAATGCGCATACTAAAGTATATTGTTATTGTAACAAACAAAGATTGTTTGATAAGTGCATTCCTTCCATAAGGAATAATATAAGGTGTTATCTTACCTCAACGGTTTTGTCTACATTCTTATGTCGAATATTTGGTGAATGGTTTGGTTTATTCTTGTTGATATTAAGGGTTTCTTTTATGATATATTTTTAAATTTATTGAGAACATAATACATATTCAACTATGAATGTTTTACCAAAATTAGGTGTTGTTGATACTGGTGTAGAAGACATGGCATCCTTTAAGAGTGAGAATGCCAAGGTAGTCTCTTTTGTCCATACAAATGAATTTTTCTTCAAAATAGATGTGAGTGGGTATGCAATGCATGCATAATTCTTAACAAATTTCTGATAATATCTTGTAAGACCCAAAAATCTTCTAAGTCTCTTGATGTTCTTAAGAATAAACCATTTTGTAACAGCTTGAACCTTTTGAGGGTGAAGAGCCCATAGTGATAATAGTGGAAACCATTCAATGTAAGGTGGACTAAGTCCACTATATTATTAAATAAGGCCCACTATAGTAGTTAGATATATTAGTGTGAACATAATAAATGCGAGAAGACTTTTTAAAAGGTTCATTCTTTAGAATATTCTTGGTAGTATTATACAATAAATGGATGAGCAATGTAATGAGCATACTAAAGTATATTGTTATTGTAACAAACAAAGATTGTTTGATAAGTGCATTCCTTCCATAAGGAATAATATAAGGTGTTATCCTACCTCAAGGGTTTTGTCTACATTCTTATGTCGAATATTTGGTGAATGGTTTGGTTTATTCTTGTTGATATTAAGAGTTTCTCTTATGATATATTTTTAAATTTATTGAGAACATAACACATATTCAACTATGAATGTTTTACCAAAATTAGGTGTTGCCAATACTGATGTAGAAGACATGGCATCCTTTAAGAGTGAGAATGCCAAGGTAATCTCTTTTGTCCATACAAATGAATTTTTCTTCAAAATAGATGCGAGTAGGCCTGCAATGCATGCATAATTCTTAACAAATTTCCGATAATATCTTGTAAGACCCAAAAATCCTCTAAGTCTCTTGATGTTCTTAGGAATAGACCACTTTGTAACAGCTTGAACCTTTTGAGGGTCCATTTTAACCCCTTCCCTTGAAACAATATGGCCCAAATACTCTATTTCTTGTTTCTCAAAAACACATTTGGACTTTTTACATATAATTGATTGTTCTGCAAAATTTGTAGGACTTTATCCACATGTTTAATGTGATCTTCCCATGATTTGTTATAGATAAGTATATCATCAAAGAAAACAACACAAACTTTCTAACTTGGGATAGAAAAAATTTGTTCATAAGACTTTGAAATGTAGAAGGAGCATTAGTTAACCCAAAAGGCATGACCAAGAACCCATAGTGCTATTCATGTGTTATGAAAGTCATTTTAGGAATGTCTTATTTTCGTAATATGATTTTGTGGTATCATGATTTAATATCTAACTTTGTAAAATAAGCCACTCCATGAAGCTCATCTAACATCTCATCAATATTTAGAATATTAAAATTTTCCTTGATAGTGATTTTATTTAGATCTCCATAACCAGGACACATCCTCCAAGAATTATCTTGTTTTCTCACCATGACTATTGGAGGTGAAAAAGAACTCCTACTTGGTTGAATAATACCTGAATCCATCATGTATTGTACCATTTTCTCAATCCCCCCTTTTTGTTGATGAGGATATTGATAAGGCCTTTTATTAAGAGGAGTACTTCCAAGAAACTGGTGGTACTCAATTTAGACTTTCCAAACTTCAAATATGGTACTTCTACCAACAACACCTTTTTTAGACTAGTTTTAGGACTACTCAAATATCTCTAATCTACACAGCTTGTATCTCAAGAAATAAAATGATTCAAAACTTAAAACCATAAATACTTCACAATGTCTCCTCAAAATTGTAAAAATTTCATAGTCAGAAACCTTGCCCAAAAACCATTATAGCAAAAATTCCAATACGACTCATTTGAAATTGATTTCGGGACTAGTCACAAACCCTCACTTCTACAAGGTATACCTCGAAGAGTATAATGAATTAGTGCCTAAAATTTTTACCACACGTACCTCAAAATGTCTCCACAGTAGCCTCAAAATTTCACGGTCTGAATCGTCCCAGGAAAAAAAAAAAAAAAAAGTTATAAGGGAAATTCCAATATGTCTTGATTGAGCGAAACTCTGGGATCGTATGCTCTGAAACCAAATGGTATGAACTAAACTCCAAAAAAATCCAACGAATAATCCACTTCGAGGGGGGAACCTCCTTTTATAATATATCCAATGCACAAGACAAGATGAAATGCCTATACAAATGAATCTCCTTTACTATAAATATGAGATAAAGTGAGCATGATGTAACCTACCCTTAGCCGACCTAACCATAACTAATAAACTAATAGAAAATGAGTGTCAGGGTCTTAACAATCCCCTTCCCACAAGAGAATGCTTCCATTTCTTAACAAATTGCACCAAAGTAAAGAGATCCTTGTAATATGTGGAGTAGTTCATGATAGCTCCATCGAAAAACTCAAAATGACAACAAATTGGCTTACCTCCTTGCATGAAGACTACACACATATCATGCCCACTTTTATATGTTCATAGTTTGAAGGGCTTTTGTAAATTGGGTAATGCAAGATTGGTTCTTGGCTAATCTTCATTCCAATGCTTCAAAAGCCTTGGGTTGGTTCTTTCACAACTAGAAACTCTTATTGATTGCTATTATTGCATGGATTGGTGCAACTATCATTAAAAAGGATGCTATGAACTTTTGAAGGTAGTACGAAAAGAGAGAGGGGAGAAGAATCAAGATCTTTGCTTTTTTTCAATAACTATCCTGAGTTATGTCGCCCTTGAACAAAGCACCAAGTTTTGAGTTAGTCACTCAACAGGTTGGGGTTTAGTATGAGGGAAGGAGATTGAGATCACCAGCACATACACATACTTGGGAGTACAAATCTTTGGACCTCACTTTAGTTTGCGACCGACCCTCCAGCCTCTAATCATCAAGGGCTACGATTCTTTAGCCCTTCTCGATAGATAGTGTTTTCATCACCACTTTTAGGACATCTCATCCAAGATGTCCCTCATGGACTCCCTTATTCGATCTATGATTCTCTATGGCTCAAATATTTGGGGGCCTTTGTTACTAGAGTCTGATTAGGCTTCAGTTGAGAGAGTTCGAACCCTTCTCCTTTGACACATCATTAAATGCAAGCAAACAATTCCTCAACACATCATCCTAGTAGAGTTTGGGGCTCRCCCCTTCCAACTTGAGACAATGTTCGGACCGGTCTCTCTTCTGCATCGTATCCAAAGCTTAGCGGACTCGACAAAGGGGCAAGACTAGTACCCTTACTTGGCCTGCTGCTCTTTTGAGACCATTTCCCTCYCTAGTTCATCGAGTCGGGCTCAATGTTGGTTCGTGGGGATTTCATATCTTTTAGAGTTTRTGGGCATTCAGATAGATCATCTCCCTTCGTTTAAATATTYGTTGGACRCACCTAGCCATCTCCTACTAACGAGACAGGTGTTGAACAAGATCATCAAGGATGAAATTTACAGGCAGTTTATCCATATCACTTGGGTTAACCCTCCTGGTGGGTTACGCCTAAAGATGGATTTTTACGTTGAGCACTTCTTGGGGCTTAGAGACAGGTTCATCGTTCGACCACATTATACACTCTGCCCCTAGGTGCACGCTCTCGGGATTTCACTAGGCCAATTTAGAGTAGGCTCCCATAGACTTCGAGTGCATATAGACCACCAGATCAATCGACCAGACAGGCTCTCTCAACTATGTTGACTACAAGAGGTTGAGACTGAGGAGCACTTCATCTTTCGTCGCCCCATCTACAATAAGATCAAGGGGTGGTTTCATTGCTTGTTCAGAGAGGCTCAAACCTTCGTTGGCTTCTTCATCTATCATGATCAACAGTGCTTAGCTTTATACATATAGAAGGCTCTCAGGTTTCGAGCCCATACTCTTCAGCCTCCTACGAGACCAGACCCTATTCGACGGATCACCTCCTTCTTCATAGTGCTACCTTCTAGTAGGGGCACTGAGAGACAAACCAACACCAACATAGCTCTGAACTCCATATTAGTGCAGACCCATGGGACCTTCCTCCGTCCCACAAGATTTCAACAACATGACCAGACCAAATCCCTTCCCAAGGGATGGATGAGATCCCCTAGGCCTCGTCGGGGTACTACCTCTTCCAATTAGCAACGCTATGGACGATTTAGACATCCCACTAGTGACCCCTCTGGACATCCTATTATACTCAATTTTCTTCACTCGGCCTTGGATGGTAGGAGAGATGGGTCCATTCCATGACTAACCTATTTCATCACCTTTGGTTCCTCTCGCTTGTGGATTTTCTCCTACGGTACATCTCCTTGTCTAAGTAGGTCTCTGGGCTCGAGGTGGAGGGTTCTTCATGTGTCAGCATAGATCTCACTCTACACTTTACCTTATTTCATTTTATTTTCATTTTACTTTCTGCATCTTGCCTTTAGAGGAGACCTTTCGATACTCCTGCTTTGTAATGACATCATTGTACTTAGCAGTCCCTTTGACCTATTTTTGTGTTCATTAGTTGGATATTAATAAAATTATCTTATCTTATGACAATAGGTAGTCGAACCTTGATTTTTGAGTTCTATTACTCATCTGACTAGTTACTCTTCCAATCATTATGGAGAGTTCGACGATGCCTCCTGCATCACAGGATTATATCATTATTCCACTTTCGTCAAATGTTGTTCAAGTCACTATTGTGTCATGCTTATGTTCAAGGGATTTCTTAGCCTGTTTCGACCATTCCTCAGTTGTTTCTTGACCATCCATGTCGATCTTCTCGATTGCCAAAACGTTGTCTTAGTATCATTGATATCTTTGTTATTTACTCGTGCTAGTGTGGAAGGTCTCCATTGACTTCTTGCTGACGGGTTAGCTCTTATTGACTATGACACATTGCTCTAAGAGTTTGACCTAGAGTAGAACCCTGGGCCTATTTTCATCATCGATAGGTTACCTTGCACTCAACATATGCCATTCAACAATGTTCATTGACTGAGCGGTTTCCCTTGTGTTCGACGTCAATACCTTTATTCACTTTGGGATTTGTGCAATACCTTGGGTTCCATTTTCATCATTGGTGGAATTTCTCACCTCTGTTAGTGGCTTTCATTATTGTTCATTGGTCAAAGGTTCTCTTTTGTGTGCTAGTCCATCTAGCACATGTGAGAGACGTACTTGGTGGTATGTCCTTCCAAATCATTATCCTTGTGTTTGCTCATGTTGGATGACGGGGGATGCCTTAATTCCCTCCTTCCAAAGATCTCATTCCATCAACTTCGGCACATTTGCTTTAGGAAATGGATTTAAAGACTTTATAGTACCTTGGGGCTTGCAATCATTAATGGCAGGTTCCCTCGCTATCAATAGTGGGAATACATCAATGTCTCATGATCGATAGATTCTACAAACATTCAACATCAACACATCTATTCACACTTGCTAGAATGTACTAGGTATCTTGATGTCCATTATCATTATCGATGGGTTGCCTCGTGTTTGTTAACAGTATACATCAATGACCAATAATCAAATGGTGTCTCCCATGTTCGACATCAGATCATTTATTCGCATGGCGTATACTTGTACCTTCGACGAGTTTGGATTTGAAGACCTTGGGCCATTAATAACATCCCCTCATTATGTTGTTGCTCAAGTTGTGCAAGACTGTACCACTCACCTCTATGAATTTGGTACCTTACAAGAGGATCGGTTGTCCACTGCATTGCTCCAGTTATCCTCCTGTATTTTGAGACATAGCTCCATTCTGTATCTAATTGTGGCGATGATCTATCTAGCATGGATCAATTGTGTATTAGTTTCATGGTCGTGCTTGCTACTCCTATATATACATGGATCCACTTTGTATCTTGTTATGGCCATGACAACTGCTTCTATATATGTTTCATGGATTCACAGTGTATTTGATTTGGTGGCCATGCTTATCCACACCTGAGCATGGGTATGCTCATTTCGAGAAGAGAGTCATCTCACACCTTGTCTTTTGTTGCAGGTACTTCCCTGATCCAATGTTTGGTGCATTCCACTCAATAGCTTCCTCCACCAGATTATAATGTATTTTGGCCATCAATTGCCCTTCTAACCTCACACATTAGAGGGCATTTGTTATAGCATCTCCAACCACCTCATTCAGCTAAGATGCACTTTATTACCCCTAACGCATTCTATGCTTGAGTTTGGTTCATTGGATCCACTTGTAACTATGCAAAATATCCCCCATTTGGATATACTTGTTGGTGTACTTCATTAAGGGAGAGAGTACTCAATTGCTCCTTCAAGAAAGGAGCGAGTGCCTTCAAGAATGAGTAAAAAATATAAAAAAACGCTCCCACGTGGAGTTTACGAGAAAATTAGTTCCATAACTTCCTAATTCTCGTGAGAAATGGTCTTAAACATCTTGATATGGTATAAATAAGACCTCAAAGGAGGAGACTTTACACACAAGCCCTATGATACCAAAGTTATCATCTGATCCCAATTAGTCAGGGAAAATTTTCCCCGTGTTTTTTATGACCAACATCTCCCTGGGTATTCCCATTCTCAGTTTGTTCCATCTCCCACCTTCTAAGATAGAGATCTAAGACATCCTTGTCTTTCTCTTCTTCATGCGAAGCAGAACATTAGAGGTCAAGCAACCCTGAGTGGATTGGGGCAAGAGGTATCCACACAACGATTACGAGCAGTGTCGACAATGAAAGTCTTGTATAACACATTATACTATTGCTTTTCTTTATAAAAAATGGAGATCTCTCTTCTTTCCTCTCCTAGATACTATGTACTTGCATTTTCATGTTTAATGTTCAGCGTCTATATTGGTACTAACGCACCTGACTGTAATTAGTTGGTTATTTCATAATTCAATTATATTTTCCATAATGGTTTGAGGAAGGCCTTGCTCTGTGTTTGAAAGTTGTGAAGCCCATGGAAGGGGCAAAAGGATTGGAGTGAGGATAGTTCACACATCTCGTCTCCAACCCTTTGTTTACCATGTAAGTCCTCTAACTACCTTGGTAGTTATTTCCAAATTATTGTAAGCCAATCTAGGAGAAAGAAAGATTGTTATCTTCTATTTCCGGTATGTTGTGATTTCACCCTAGTCATAGGATAGAGTTTTTTGATCYGTAACACCCAACCTTATCAACAATCTCTTAAAACAATTTCTTGATTGACGGACTAGAGAGAGAGCATTGTCCAATGTAATTTTGTGTAAAAAAGAAGCCAAAAAACCACTAAAAATGTGAGTGTGCCATTAGAAGCAGTTTGTAGCCAACACAAAGGGCTTCCCAACAACTCATTGCACAATAGTTGTTAATGCCCTTGTGACATACTTTTTAAAGCATAAATGGAAGCTTAGTATCCAAGCGGGAATTTTTTAATACCTATAGGTCAAAATTGAATTTGGTCAACTCCATGGTGTTCGGTGATCTTAAAAAACTTATTTGAACCAATCTTTGCCTTTAGATAGGTCATTATGCATGTATGCACAATTTAGCCTAAAGCGAGTCCCATCGCATTTCCATATTTCTATAGCATTGAATTGGATTTTGTCAACTCCAGTATGATCAATGACCTTAAAAACCATGTCTATGTCATTCATTGCACCCAAATTTCTCATTTGGCCTAAAAACAAAAGTTCACCCATGGTGGACCCGATGGGCAAAAACCACTTTTCATACTTTTACAACTATAAATTGAGTTTTGTCAACTCGAGCATTAAGTGACCCCAATATACATGTAAAACCTACTTCCTATAAACAAACATGTCATTTTGCTAATTTGCAAAATTTGGCTCGAGGTGGGTCCCATGAGAAAAAGGGTCATTTTTAGACAATGAACTAAATAGCAACGAAAACTGATATCTAAA
>ML833642.1:4117-55169 GCA_009831015.1 Picea engelmannii
TGAAACACAAGCTTTTGAGACTTTATTGTATTGGGACATATTTGTTTGAGAGTTCGTATTGTGACGTGACATATCTGTTCGCTTTTGCGGATGTAGTTTGTTCGTATCTGATAATACGTTGAAAGCTCGTGAAAGGCCGTGTTGAACACAGCCAAACTCAATGCTCACATAACTGTAACAACGAAAAAGACGCGCTCAATAGAAGGCCAAAAAGATAAATAATTGAGAGGGATTCGAGAGCATAAGTTTGAGGAATTAGGGCATAATTCAGACTGAATCCGTAAATAAATCACCCCTAAACTCCGCTTGAAGCAACATGGACGAAAAAACAAGAAGATCCAAAGAGAATCACATGTTCCGGGCGTCATTGAAGAAAGAGTGCGTAGACAGCTATATAAACCCAACTTTGAGCCTGTTTTTAAATACCTTGAACTCACATGAATGGCCCACAGGGTAGCGTGGGGCGGTATATAGAGTTCTAGTACAGCCGTGCATGCTTTACACACAGCAATGACTTGAAATGCCTGTAATACGAGATCGCACACCCAGAACTCTGAAAAACACCACCTAATCGTGAAATCAGACTTTTCTGGCCTTTTGTTTTTGAGTTTTCTTTGATCTTCGAGGGAGCAGGGGGTCCCGGGGCCTTTTCCATGCATAACTTCTTTGTCGTTGTCTGATAATCGTCAGCTTCTGGCTTCGTGGAGGATTTAAAAAGGGCCAATGCTATGACTTGGTTGACACAGATCCATCCTGTACGTGTTATGTTTAATCATATGACGATCGAGTAGAGGGTCGGTCCCTCTTTCAGCATCGACTCATATGATTATGTGGAGCGTAACAGTAACAGTTTAGTGGTTGGTATAAAAGTCGAGGAAAAGTAGCTCTACTACTGCTGCTGCTGCTGCTACAATGGCAGGCATGAAGGGAGTAGTGGCCTATGGCATGAATGGCAACAGCGACAATTTGCTGCGAGAATACCCATCCTCGGCCTTAAAATCAGCTGGGCGTTTCAGGAACGGGAGCTCCACGGCAGCCAAGGGAATGAGAATGGCGGCAAGCCTGACGTGCCTGCAATTCCTGTTCGCGATGTATGCGACGTTCTTGCTGTACTTCATGAGTCCCGCTGTGGATCTGCAGACGGATCCGCACAACTCGTGGTCGGCCCAGATCGTAAAACAATGGAGCGGTCTTTTGAGCCGCCGCCGCGGATCCATGCTGCTCGAACTCAACAATCCCGACGACGCTGCGAATTATACCACTCTTCTTCGGCAGACCCCGCAGGAAGTCTGCGAATTCGAGCAGATAACTTTCGAGCAGAAGAAATCCAACGACGTGCGCATGATACGCCTCAAAACGGAGCTGTACACGGAGATTGTCCGATTCCAGCAGCGCACCCGTGGCTCCGAGACGCTGCGGGAGCTGCTCCGCCTGCCGTCGTCGGCAGCTGTAGCTGCTCGACCCAAGGTGACCGTAATTCTCAACCATTTCAAGCGGAAGACCCTCTGCGCGCAGCTGGATGCGCTGCTGCATCAGACTCTGCCATTCCACAGCGTGTGGGTCGTAGCTTTGGGCAGTCCCAACGAGGCCTCCCTCCGCGGTATCGTCGATTCGTACAACAATTCTCGGATCTTCTTCGTCGGCTCCACTTACGATTTCAAATACTATGGGCGCTTCCAGCTCGCCCTGCAGGCGGAGGGGGCGGATTTCGTTTACATTGTGGACGACGACATGATTCCCGGCAGGAAAGTCTTGGAGATCTTCGCGCATGCCGCCGGCACGGAAAAATATCGGAACGCTGTTCTCGGGAGCATCGGGCGCATTCTTCCCTTCCGCCAGAAGGATTTCAGCTTTCCTAGTTACCGGAAATTCGGTGCCAAGGAAGCCGGATTGTACCTGCCTGATCCCGCTTATAATATCATCGTGGATCGTGTTGTTCAAGTTGATTTTCTCTCCAGTGGCTGGTTTCTGTCAGCTGACCTTGTCAAAACTCTTTTTATTGAAAATCCCTTCACTTTTGCCACTGGCGAGGATCTTCATCTCAGGTAATGTGCACTTCGTTCCCACATTTCTTTTGTTCTTCACGTTGCCCAAGCTCCACATATACTGCATTGTACTACATTTGTGAACCTTTTTTTGACCGCCATTGAAATGGCCCCGAATATCGCGTTCTAATTTCTGACTGAATTTCCAGTCCCTGGTTTATCTGGTGATAACCAGATTCAGACAACTGCCATTATTACATTTCCCCATCTTCTCGGGAAAATAAAAGTAGCCTGCAATGTTTTCCATGGACAAGACTGATTTTTCTGTGGGAATAATTATTAGGTCTCGAAATGTTTGTGTGTGCATGAAATGGAGATAATTGTAGGAAATCGTAGTGATCAGAATAAGCATATTTTCAAATCATTATCAAGAGAATTGTCATTTCCAATAATCACTGAAACATTATTTATAATTTGAACACCCTGAGCACAGACATTGCTTAACAGTAATATAGCCTCTGGAAAGTTTAGATGAATTATTAGAAAAAATAATTTTCTGGTAAAAAGTTTTGCATTTTTCTTCTGTCAATCCAGTACTAACATTTTCGGCAGTTTCGGTGTCATGCCTTGAGCTGTCTTTTAGCTTTTGGTAGGTCTGGATTTGATGCTACGAACTGTCTTACTGCAATGTCATATCTGTATGTTTTGATTCCGCTCCACATGAATACTCCCCCTTCTCTGATAACTGACAAAACCTGTTATTCTGGAGCAGTCAATAACCTTTTTGACCGTTTACCAGAAGAAAATATAACGTTTCCCACTGGCAAAAACTAATAGAAAAAACTCTTGAAATTCAAATCTCCGGTCATTCAAGATCCCGGATAAGCCATGGACAATATACCATACATTTCTGTCTACCCTACAGATTTCCCTGGAACAATAGCTCATCTCTGGTTACACAGCCACTTCAAAAAATGGGAGTCACTGATGACCATCAGATGAGCAGAAGTTCATTAGTTACAAGTAAGGTAGAGATCTCTTTGGAGATGGTTGCATCCATCCTATCCTATTTTAGTCCGTTATTTTTCTTCAGAAATTGCCCTTGCTTCTTTATTGGCCTGAGGCCTCTTTCTAGGTGTTCTCCCAGCACAACCAGTGCTTGCTTGTGTAGGTCTAAAGATCCAATCCTGCAATAACTACTATCTTGATCCTTTGATAGCTGTCTCCTACTAGATTAAAACCACTACTTATCTACATATTAAAGATCTCAATAACATGTGCAGGCTTCTCCGTTGGGACGACGTCTGTACAGGGCCGAATTCTTGAGTCTTTAGTATACTCCCAGTTGCTTGTTGGCCCTGTGACAGTAGGATTAAAGTATTCTGCCACTTTTTAAAAACGGAACATGTTCCTTTTTATGTGATAATTGGCTATTCAGTTCAAATGCACATTGTTTCCTCATTGACACAGCCTATTGATAATTTATTGTAATTGGACAGCTATCAATTACAGAAATACAGAGGTGCAGGTTCGTTTGTTTTGCCGGTGGATCCCAAAGACAAAGATACATGGGCAGACAGTGAGCACAGGTTGGCATATGTATCTGAGACAACTGTAATCTTCAAGGATGTTGTTGAAGTACGAGATAAACAATGGTGGCAATACATGTCTAGGGGTTATGTGACTCAGTGGGCTAGAATGAATCCACAGCAATCTGATGTGATATTTTATGCTCACACTCTCGGGGAGATCGTTGACCTGGCCCCCTTGATTCTCCGTTTTCGTAACACACCTGGTCGAAAAGCATATGTGGTGGTAAGTGGGACTTCTCAGTGCCCCTGCGAAGAGGCTTCTGTTATGCTTGGATGGTCTCAAACTGCATGTCACGAGCGTCGCTTCAAGATTTTTGATCTGGGGGTGGGTTCTGGTGTGGTACCTGGAGGTTCTGATGTGACCATTATACAAGAGATTTACTCCTCCATGAAAGGCCTGCTTGCAATACATAACCCTTCTGCCATTATCACGGTGGCAGATCTAGATCCTGCTGCTCGGGATGGACTGGCCTTAGCAGTGGGAAAGGCATCCAGCACTGTTTTGATTCAGCTGCCTCGTGTCTCTCTTCCTCATGTTTCTTGGATGGCTGATGTCAAGCCAGCGGCTTTGAAACGTAAGTCAATTGGGTATCACTTTGTTAATTTTCTAGCACTTTGGTATGTTCAATCGCTTATAGAAATGCACTCTTGTTTTGATTGTGAAGTTAATTTAGGCCTTGAAAATGGTTTAAAAAGTAGCTTTTCAGATGGTTGATCTCTAATTTTGATCAGATATGTTTTCCATTTAAGCACCGGAATATATTTGTAGGGCATTTCGACTATAGTAAAATTGAGAAATGTTGATCAGGAAGAAAAAAAAAAAATCTTTCTAACATAGATCAGCTTATCACACACTATATCATGAATGTTTCCAACCTTGTTCAAAAGCATAGTTTCTGATGATGGCAAGAAACCATTCTAAATGTGAATGCAAGTTTACGAAGACGATATCAAATTGATAAAAATTTGTCCTCAAGTACAGATGATAAAGATTTTGAAGCTACGAAATATTTTCATATGAAAATATTTGAGACAGTTCGCTAGAAGTCTAGATAATTGAATATGATTTTGTTATTTTTGGTTGAAACGAGTACTAATTTGTTTCTCTATTTTCGAGGTGGTGCAGAATGGAATAGGATGAGAATATCAGTTAATATAGTCACCCAGAATAGACCTACATCACTGAGGCGGCTTTTGGATTCATTAACTGAAGCCTATTATGTTGGGGACGATGTTGTTATGACATTCAATATGGACAGTGCTGTGGATGCAGAGACCCTGAAGACAGTGGATAGTTTCATTTGGCCACATGGAGAGAAAATTATGAGACGTAGGATTATTCAAGGGGGTCTCATAAGGGCAGTCAGTGAAAGTTGGTATCCCTCTTCTGATGACGATTTTGGTCTACTCCTTGAAGATGATATTGAGGTTTCTCCGTTCTACTATATGTGGCTCAAATATGCCCTTTTGGCTTACCACTATGATCCACAAGTTTCTTTGCCTGAGCTCAATGCCATTGCCCTATACACTCCAAGGGTAATTGAAGTAGTTAAGGAGAGACCCAAATGGAATGCAACCCAAGTCTTCAAGGCAGTGCATCCAAACACACCATATTTACATCAGCTTCCATGCAGCTGGGGCTCTCTATTCTTCCCACGAAAGTGGAGGGAGTTTTACAAGTACATGAACATGAGATTTACAGACGATGCAAAGAAGAATCCCGTGCAGATACCTCGTTCCAGAACCAATGGATGGCAAGCATCTTGGAAGAAATTCTTAATTGATGTCATGTATTTACGAGGGTATGTAACACTTTATCCCAACTTTCCTGACCAGAGAAGCTTCTCAACAAATCACATGGAGCCGGGAGCTCACATTGCTGCATCAGACAATGTTGTGACTCACAAGAAGGAAGATTTTGAAGTGCCCCTCCTGCAAGAGGACTTCTATAAGCTACTTCCTCAGCAGAAGATGCCTCCTTTATCAAAATTGCCAGTAATCAACCTCTTCAATCAAATCACATCCTTGAAGGGGTTGAAGTCAGCGGGATCCAAACTGCAGCAGGATGTTTTACAATGTAAGTTGACAGAAGTTGTAAGGGCAGATGATATCACAGGAGAACCACTGAAATGTGTCACCTACTGAGGTGTTTTCTGCGCTACCCTCTGCTCCTTGCCCTTTCAGAGTTGGGGAGGAATGTCAACCTTGTCCCTTAACTTAATGGCCCTAATATACTAGCTATTTTTTCAGATTGGCATGGGGTGAAACTCTGCTCATACAGAATAAGTGCAGAGAACTATCAACCGATGCCAATAAAATGAATAAGTCCTAATTTTACCTTTTATGCCTAGTGATTTCGGCTGCAGCCACTAAGAGCTTAACGGGGGAAGAAAATTGGAGCTCACTTCCATATTGAAGACTACCAGGTTTAAGATGAAGAGACTGTAATCAAGTTCACAAGGAGATCCTCATGCCATTGCCTTCAGGCAATCCAGGGGTTCAACTGTGATATCCTTTTTCAAGGTTCTCTGATTTGAATTGGGATTCTATTCTTCAATATGAGAGGCTAGACCATCCCATGACAGGTTGGATTATGGAATTCTATGGCGTTTGCTTGTGAGGATGCTCACTTGTGTTTGTTTGTCTAACAAAGTGGACAGGGTGCTCTAATCAAGACTCGGATTCTCCAATGTAGGTCAACTCCACAAGGATTTTGATCACGATGCATTGCTTATGTAATTTTATTTGATTGAAATTTATTTCTGATTTGCTTCATTTCTCAAGAATAAGAATAATCTTGTTGTAGGCTTGACATTTGGATTGCAAGATGCAACCATCATTGGCAAGCTTGCAACTTTCGAAAGTAAGCCGATTAATCCAATCATTTACAGAGTTTCAGCAGTTCTATTCCAAATTTCTTTTATCTAGAATGTACTTCAGGCATTTATGCCAAGTTCATTCTGCAAATATGGTTGAATGATGGACACTTGTGGTTTTAAGGAATGCATGCTTTAGTATTAAAATCTTCATAGCCTTGAAAAACCCAACAATAGTAAAGATAAAGCTTCATTTTATCATAACATAAAATGAATCGCTTTGGAGACTTCAATACCTTCCACCTAATTTTGTCCTTGATTCACTCACAACCATGACTGTAGGGCTACCTTACCTACCCTAGCTCAATTGACTTTTTAGTCCAGTGGGTCGATACGGTGTAGGAGCTTTCTGGTCATGGGGAAACGTATGGTTTTCTGTGTAGAATTTCTTAATATTTTTTGATAGGGCTGCAGCAGAAGTTTCCTTTCTAACCTTTGAGACACATTTGACTGGGGACACCAAACTCTGTGATCCCTCAAGTTCAAAGGAGACAATGTGGCCCCGGAGATCAGGGATTTGATCATTTTTTAATCAGCAAGGGTTTACGTCTTCTGATTTCGTCGTGATGGGTGCTGCATCTGGATAAGGAAGGTCACGGTACGTGCATGTTGCCATCTGTTCTGACACAAGTACCCAAATATTCATTTTTGAAGGTCTGGTAGGGTAGGCCGGGATACTTGCTGATACACGGGAGACAAACCAATCCAATCAAAGCACCCTCGGCCATCATAACTTCGCCTGACTTCTCGTGAGTTTCAATTGGACTGGAGTCATCTCACCAGAGAAGACACATGCATCTCGTCTCATCGTGTCCTCGCTCCACCATATTACAGCTTGCTCGCATTCCTTGCGGGTGGCGTAACTTGCTCAACCCATGTTCATCTTGTCTCCACCTGACTACATTATTGATTATTTTTACAACCCGAAACTCAGTAGCATATCGAGACAAGGAGTCATAGAACCACTTTTCGAGGTGGATGTCATCATGATTGATGAAGACCTTTAGTCTAACTTACAAGCTAAAAAGACATGATTGCGACAGTGGCAATGGCAAGGGCTTATAACATAAGTGTAAACATTCTAATATTCTTGAAATCTAGAAGAATCGTTGAGATTACACAAGTCAGGGGTAATATGAGTTTCTCACAATTTTCAATTCATTTATTTATATATTCAATAATGGAATTTAAATAATTAAAAATTATAATTTTACTAACAATTATATAACTAAATTATTATTTATATATTCAATAATGGAATTCAAATAATTAAAAATTATAATTTTACTAACAATTACATAATTACATAACTGAATTATTGATTAGATTGAATTGTATGTGTAGAGCTCAATAAATTGCATTGCCTAAATGATTATGTTTTGTTAGTTTAGGCTATATGGATACCTTAGCCAATAACATCCATCAATTAGTTCACATCTTAGGTTGTAACCTCTCAATCAAACAAACAAACAAACAAAAAGCAGTTCAAGTTCAAGCTCTTAAGCTATAAGGTTTGCAAGATGACTATCCATCCTTTCATTAAGGCTCCAAAGGATAAACATCACTTTGTTCATTCTAGTGTTTTTATAAGGTTCTATTATGTTTAAGATTCATGGTTTGCAAGATGACTATCCATTAATCTATCCATCCTTTCATTGAGGTTCGAAAGGATAAACATTGTTTTGTTATTTTGTTGTTGGAATAAGTTCACTCATATCAATAAACTAGTCACTCTAAGGTTCTATTATGTTTTGGGTTATTTTATTTGTATTGTTAATTATATGAGTGTAAATCTATCTTAATTTTATATTTGTTAACTATATCAGTGTAAATCTATCTTCTATTATGTTTTGGGTTATTTTATTTATATTGTTAATTATATGAGTGTAAATCTATCTTAATTTTGTATTTGTTAACTATATCAGTGTAAATCTATTTTAATTTTGCATCTAAGTTTGGAGAGGGTTCAATTTTTTTTGATACACTTTTTTAATTAAGAAATTTGATTATTTCTTATTTCTTGACACATTTAGGATTAAAATAAAATGTTTGCCAATATTTTATTATTATTATTTTATTTATGAAGACAACCATATTTTTATATTTTCTCCACATAAGCATTATAGACTAGACAAACATTACAATATCCATACTAACTTATAAAATACACTTCTTAATGCAATTATGCTTTACAAATGATCCTATCATGTCCTTCTACGTAGATAATGCAATTTTAGTTTCAGTTTATAAAGCATGGATCGAGATCAAAGAGGAGAATATTTTGAACATAAGATGATTGATTTTCATATTCAATAGTTTATGACCATGGTTTAAAAACATTCAATCATGGATTTGGGAGGATTTGTTAGGGATCTTTTTTTAAGTCAAACCAAGCATAGGTTATTAATAATTTTCCGTTGGTAAAAGGACAAAGTGGACCACTTTGTGAAGAAATGATTACCTTTTTTAATCCACATTTGGAGTCATTGCCAAAGGTCTTGATTTGGGCAAGAATGTCCAATCTCCCCTTGAACACTCAACCCATGAATCTCTATTGCCCATTCATAATGCTTTTGGTAAGTTTATCACCCCGAGTTTAGATAGAAATGAGATTACATCCGCAACCTTTGTTTGCATTTGCATTTATGTTGATTTGAGAAAAGTGTAGTGTACATCTATATACAAGATAGAGAATTTAAGAGAAATATATGATAAGAAATGCACATTGCAGTAAATAAAGAGATAAACTATAATTTTTCCCATGTAGAAAGATAACCCTTTATAGATATTTTTGGAATGAGAGCAATGATCACTCACCTATTTGAGGGGCAACATTTAAATGAGCAATGCTCCAATACAATAATAAGAATTGACAAAACATTACATAGCTTCCTACCTCTTGTTGAGGTTTCAACTAGCCCCAAGTTGGCACACTTTTGACTCTCGCTTTCTTTTAAAAATATTTTACATTGAGCTTCATCGTTAAATGCGTATTTCTTGACTCACCATACTTTAATGAATGTCTGAATGAGTTGCATGAAAATTGAGAATACCAATCAGTTGCCTTGCCCTTATGTTTAAACACAACTTTCCCTTTGTATTATGTCTCATGATTTTGATCGGTTTCATTTGATGGATTCTCACTTGTGCTTTGGTGACAATTTCGATTGTTTGGCTTGCATATACTTTGGTTTAAATTTTATCTTGCTCATGTTTCCTTGCTCTTGCATGAGATTGTCCTAGTACATTGACATATTTGATTGATTATTGACTTATGTGATTTTGAGGTTTAAATTCTCTCATGTTTCTTTGCCTAGGTTGTCATGCCATATTTCATAGGTTGATAATGAAATGCAATTCAATGTCATAGCCCTTCAACAAATGGCATGAGATGGCATAAGAGGCCAAGTATTTGATCAACATAGGAAATGATCAAGTGATGTATGCACATGCAAATGGAATGATGCTATGATGTATAGTGTATTGAAGCATATGGTAGTGACGTTTGGTTGCATTTAATGAAAAATTATCATAGTTATGTAGCCTACAAATTTTAGTCACAGGATTCATGTTATTGGTTGTTAGGGACCTAACCTCCCTAACCCCTCATGTAGGTATAATAATATATTTTCCATGTAATAAAGACCGACATTAGTTTATAAGTCATATTTAATAAATGGGAACAAGTTAATGTAAGAAGACCTAATAAAATCTTCCACTTTTAGAAAGATCTTTTGCTAGAAGGTTCTTTAGAAGATAGAATTAGTATAAATAAGAGGAGGAGGCATGAGAAGTTTTTTCTTGAGAATTGTTGTAATAGAGCATTGCTCTATTGGAGGTTGCCCCCTCGAAGAGGCAACTGGACATTGTTGCCTATCAATAAAGGTATTATTTTGGTGTTGTGGTTTCATATATTGTGTTGTTCCGTTGTTATTTTCTGCAGTATTTTTGTTTCTCTGCTATTACCTTACAAGTGGTATCAGAACACTTTCCTTTGTAGAAAATTGTGGGTTATTTTTTTTTCTAGGGTAGAGACATATTCTATCGTCTTAAAGCTACAAAGATATGTCATTTAGTGCATAAATCCATGGTCGCGGAAGCATACACGCAAGAACTACAAGTGGTACTTAAGGGCACATTGTTGGCCACCCGTGTAACCCTTGTTGGTACCCCTTCGAGTGGTAGCGCATAGGACAACACGTGTATACATATCGACCTAGATATCCTGAAGCCCTCCATAGATACACGGATCGATCGCCTAACTGTTATAGTGCCATCAAGAAAAACACTCGGGAAGATACTCTCTAGTACCTAGGTAATCGGGTCGTACAACTGAGGGTACAGTATAGCCTCCTTAGTTGGTGCCCTGAGATATTGCGTTGAGTATTATTGTTCGACCTTACATGTATATCAGAGAGCTATAGCACATGGAAAACCCTTGTCTGTAGAAACCCTAAACACCTTAACCCTTGGAACGGAAACAAAGAAGAAAAGGAACATACAAGATCTATTGTTGTGCAACCTTGCCTCCTTCATTTGGGTTGCAAAATTCCTACACATTTCTTCCTGTTAAGAATTTGTTCATTTCTCCACTGCAGTATTATTTATATCGGAGTATAACTCCACAGGAGTAAAAAATAAGAAAGTATAGTGGTCCCATTGACACACGTATTCAATACCTATCCCATTGGATTCCTCTCCTCACCCTGATCACATTGGTACCTTTCATTTTCAAGCCTTTTTTTCCAGTGGACCCGACTCCCTTTCCGATGCCCCTATTTTCCACCTCTCTCATTATATTACCCTTTTTTCCCTGGTCATCATGGTACCTATCACTTATAATTCCTTTTTTTTTGTGGTCCCACCCACCCATTTCCCTTATAGGGACCCCTTATATCCAAATGGACACCACTCGCAACCAAGACTTGCAAGCTTCCATCACTTAGACCAAGGAATCCCTCCACCAAGTGACTTATGAGATTACTTCCGCCAACTCCTGCATTGAAAAATTAGAGACCCAAGCCCAACAACAATTTGACGCCATGGATACCAAATTCATGGGACAATTTTCCACCCTCCAGTCTGTTGTCAACTAGTTGTTGAACCGCCCCCAGGGTCCTTCCTCCTCGGACCAACCATACCACTTATATGGTATTGATTCCTCCCATTCTATGATTTTTCAATCCAACTCCTTTCATAATGACCCCTGTCTTCCACAAGTTGAGGTCAATAAATTTGATGTCTCCAACCCCACGGGTTGGGTTACTCAAATGGAGCATTATTTCTCTCTGCATGGCATTACCGATGAGTTTTCCAAACTTCGTTATGATGTTCTCTATCTAGATCTTGAACGCTGGAAATGGTGGAAATGGCATAAAAATGCACGCCAGGGGTATATTGCATGGAACCAATTTGTTGCATAGCTCTATGAATGCTTTGACAATTACACCCACTATTTAGGACGTTTGACCAAGTTGAAACAATCAGGCACAGTGGAAGAATTTATAATTGACTTTGAGTATTTGGCCTTCAAAACAGAGGGCATGACAGAAGTGTTCTTCCAGGAATTATTTATCAGTGGCCTAAAGGATGAAATCCGAGCCTAGGTCCTCATGGCTCACCCTTGGACTTGGTTGGAAGCTATTAAACATGCCAAATAATCC
Source organism: Picea engelmannii (assembly GCA_009831015.1). Lineage (NCBI taxonomy): Eukaryota > Viridiplantae > Streptophyta > Pinopsida > Pinales > Pinaceae > Picea > Picea engelmannii. The sequence goes on from ML833642.1 coordinate 16,234, forward strand.
CAACAAGTTGTTTTTTCCCATAAAAAAAAACCCTCTTTTGTTCCTCTCCCTCGCCCCACAAATCCTTCCCCCCCTGCCACTCCCCTCAAGGTTTAGAAATTAATTCAAGCCGAAATGGATAAGTGCCAACTCAAGGGTCTTTGTTATAATTATGATGAAAAATATTTTCCCAAGCACAAGTGTAAGGAACAAAATCTTTTTATGTCCATTTCAGAGGATGTTGTTGAAGAAGAAGTTGTAGTTTCCCCTATTGAAGAGCTACCCCTTCCAGATGCTACTACAGAGCCCATTGACCCACTCGAATTTGATCCCTTGATTTCATTGCATGTCCTCACTGGCTTCTCTGCTCCACAAACCCTCAAGCTCATTGGCTATAATAAGCATAGGAAATTCATCATCCTTGTTGACAGTGGAAGCACCCATAATTTTATTCACGATCGCATTGCCCAGGAAACCAATTTCTATATTCATGCCGTCAACATTTTTCAAATCATGATAGCCAATGGCAGGTCCATGAAATGTGGTGGGCGTTGTGAAAATGTATGTCTTCAAATTGGACAGCACCACTTGAAATCTCATATGTTTTCCATCGACATGGGTGGTTGTGACATTGTGCTAGGTGTTGAATGGTTACGCACTCTAGGACCCATTCTCATGTATTTTAAGGCATTGACCATGCAATTCCACTAGGAGGGACAATGATATCAATTCCAAGGACTCACATCAGGTTCTCCTGAGATCATCAATTCCCGTCGAATGGAAAAGCTTCTCAAGAAAGGTCATTTAGGTATTATTTCCCAACTCCATTCCATTCAAGCAGTTGTGTAGTGTACCTTTTTCACTACCGTGGTTTTCTAACCTCTCAGTTACCACTCTATACATGGAATTTTAGATAATTCGTACAGACATTGTAAGCACATGCATTTAACACAATTAAACACATTTAACTCAGAGTAAAACTTATGAATTACTGCTATAATTAAACATTCTAGAGTTTTTAACAACAATTCATTTACACAGCGGAAAACATGATAATATATATACAGCACAGTCATGTGGAAATGTGATAAGAACATCATTAAATACTTATCTTGAAACAGTGGCGAAATCCACCAACCAAATGCAGGCCTTCCACGAACCTCCCAACCTTAGACCACACTGTTCATCAGCTCAACAGTGGGTCACCCCTGAGCTGGGACCGAGCTCCACCCCAAGGCAAGGAATTCTAGACTAAGCTGAGGTTACAGGGAAAAAGCACAGAATATCTGGAAAGGTTCTTCCTAAAGATGCCATCTTACGCCCACTACTACCAGACTCTCATTCCCCACATGCCTGTTCCACCCGGGAGTATACACCTTCACACGCACAGTCCATCGGTGCTAACCTCCTCTCTGGGTCTCGGCAACAGGCCGGATCAAGAAGTCTCAGAGTCTGAAGCTGGTGTTGGACACTCTCTGGAAGAAACCGCTTCCCAGCAAACTCTTTCACCTGGAAAGAGTTGCTCACGGGCCAACAAACCTCACGCAGTCCAGTACTGCGTAGTCTCAACGACTCACGGGATAACAGACACAGGTTTCCCCAAAAAAACAAAGACTCTTCCCCGAAATCAACACAAGCTTCTCGTTCCAGGAGTGCACACGCCGATTTTCTCAGGGCTTGACACAGACATTTCCGTCACAGGGTCGCACGAAGGTCCTCTACAGGAGTCGGGTTAGTCCTCCTGCTCAGAACTCCGTACGCATTCAGACAATCCGGTGGAAATGGGAATGGAACCCTCTCACGGCTCACCCTGGCCATTTTTATTCGCATGCACCAGGGTTGACACTTGTCACCCATGGAACTGCATGCGTTCCACCAGCACGCGTTCCTCCCACCACTTTGGGGATTCACGTGTCCTTCCAAAAAGGACTTAGGATAAAAACATATGATGCTCATATCTTTTGGAATAATATTAAAATATTATTCCCAGGCTTAAGGCCCCTAAGCTTAGCCCCTAGGCTCAACACTTAGCCCCTTTCCCACCTTCCAGCCCCTAGTTCCTTGCCCACTCTGTGGACGCTCAGTCCCCCATCACTCATTCATCGTGGTCGGTCTGCACCTGGCGGTGTTTATATTTTATTAATGTGTTGCATACATACAGATACAAAATCCAGGCCCTTGGCCTTCAACCCTTAGGCTCTCTGGCCTAATCAAACACATAAGCCTACCGACTTATACAAAACTTGGCTCACCAGTCTATAACACATATTTACAATCTTTTTCAGATCATGGTTTACATCGGGGCTCGGCCTTGGGGACACTACAAGTTGAGACACCCTCCGTTCATCCTGACCTCCAATCTATCATCTCCAAACACCATGCTATTTTTTCCACTCCTTAGGGACTTCCCCTTTCCCATGGTGTTCATGATCATTCCATTCACCTTTTTCCCGACAGTCTTCCTCCCAATGTTCTCCCTTATCATCATCTCTTTCCCCAAAAGAATGAAATTGATAAAATCATGCAAGAGTTTCTCCAAGCAGATGTTATATTCCCTAGTACTAGCCCCTATTCTTCTCATGTGGTCATGATACTCAAGAAAGAAGGTACTTGGTGCAAGTGTCCTGACTTTCATGCCCTCAACAAACTCACCATCAAAGACAAGTTTCACATTCTTGTCATTGATAATCTCTTGGATGAATTGAGTGGTGCTCAATACTTTAGTAAACATGATCTTTGTTTTGGCTACCACCAGATACGTATGAAAGAAGGAGACATTCCCAAGATTTCCTTTAGAACTCATGAGGGTCACTATGAGTTATTGTTCACGCCCTTTGGATTGTGTAATTCCCCCTCCACCTTCCAAAGTCTCATGAATCATGTATTTCGTCATTTTTCTCCGTTATTTTGTCTTAGTTTTCTTTGATGATATTCTCATTTATAGTAAAACGTGGACATCCCATTTCACCCTTGTGGATCAATTTCTCCATCTACTCTCTAAGCACAAACTTTTCGTCAAATAATCTAAATGTGCCTTTGGAGCCGCAGAAGTGGAGTACCTCGGTCATATTGTGGGAAAGGACGGTGTACGGGTGGATCCTAAGAAAAGTGAAGGTATGCAGGATTGGCATCTCCCTAAAACTCTTAAGATCTTGCATGGCTTTTTGGGTTTAGTAGGTTATTATCGCAAGTTTGTTAATAATTATGGAAAAATTGCAGCACCTCTCACTGCTCTCCTTAAAAAGAATGTCTTCACATGGACTCCAACACTTGACCAATCCTTTCAGGCATTGAAAGATGCTATGTGCATGACTCTAGTCCTATCCCTTCCCTGCTTCACCAAATTTTTTGTCTTGGAACATGATTCTTCCGAATAAGGAATTGGGGCAGTCCTCATGCAAGATGGTCGACCTTTGGCATTCACCAACAAACAAATTTCAGAGATACATTTGGGCCAATCCATCTATGAACAAATTTTTTTGGCTATTCTGCATGTCGTTGATCTCCGGTGTCCTTATCTATTGGGGCAATGCTTCAAGATTAAAACTGATCATCAGAGCCTCAAGTATTTTCTGGAACAAAGGATTTCATCCCTGGAGCAACAAAAATGGGATACCAAGCTATTTGTCTATGATTATGAGATAATTTACAAGAAGGGAAAATAAAATGTGGTTGTTGATGCTCTTTCCTGAAAATATGAAGAAGAAGGGTCCCTCTTTTCCCTCTCTTTCGTTGTACTTGATTGGCTCCAAGCTGCTCGTCGGGAAATTGTGGTTGCAATATCCCAAAATATCTCTCCTGATCCAGCAATTACCAGTAAATTCTCCAGCCTCTCCAGGTTACTCTTAGAACAATAATGAGCTTCTCTACAAAGGTCATCTCTATCTAAGAAAAAAATCACAACTTAAATATACAGTGCTTTCTGAGCTTCATGCTTCACTCACCGCTGAGCATTCAGGTTTTACCAAAACCTATGAAAGGGTCAAACGCTATTTTTTTCTGGGATGGTATGAAATATGATGTCTGCACCTTTGTGGATAAATGTTATGTATGTCAATGAAACAAAGGAGAAACAGTCAAATCCCCTGGCACACTCCAACCCATTCCAATTCCCCCTTCTATTTGGTAGGATATCTCTATGGATTTCATTGTGGGCCTCCCTAAATATGACAACAAGACAATCAACATGGAGGTTGTAACATCCCCAGCCACCAACAGGCCGGGAAGTGCCACCACTCAGACACTTCACTTAGCTCCGATACCAAATTGTAGCATCCTCGGTCAACACAGAGACCGGGTAATGCTACCACTGCGGAATATACACTTATATAATATATGCATTTTAATCGAATTAAAACACTTAATCAAAATAATCACATAATTATTTCTACCATACAAAATCAATTGAATTAGCAGTAGTTCATATACGCAACGAAATACATGATAACATTGAAGCATCACAGAGATGCATAACATATAAATTAAGCACAGACTGATACTTATCTTTTCAATTAGAGTAACACCACCAACTACGTGCAGACCTTCCACGAACCTCCCAGCCATAGACCACGCTTCTCATCATGCTCAGCAATGGGTCACCCCCGAGCTGGGACTAAGATCCACCCAGGGAAAGGGAATCCTAGACTAGGCCGAGGTTACATGAAATTGCACAGTGCAACTGGAAGGATTCTCTCCAGGATCCTTCTTATGCTCACTACTCACAGACTCTCATTCCCCACATGCTTGTCCCACCCCAGGAGTATACACCTTCACTGTCACACATTCCATCAGATGCTTCACCTCCCTTACCTTGGGCTTCAACAACAGGACAGACCGAAATTCTCAGAGCTCTGTAGCTGGTGTTGGACTCTCTCTAGGAGAAAACCACTTCCCAACAAACTCTCTCACATGGAGAGAGCTGCTCACAGGCCTGAAAACCTGCCTCTTCAACCACGGGCCTGACAACCTTCTTGTTCAACCAGTTTCAACTCAATTCCCGCAAGGTGAGGACAATAACCACTGGTCAATACCACTAAGGAAAACAGAAGGCAACAACCCAAAACGGTTAATGTACGAACTTGTCTCTGCAAGGAACATACGACGACAACAAGCCACACTTAGTCAAGGATCTTCGTGGCCACAACATCCAACAGTTATGAAACAACACGACACAGAAAAATACAGGATGCTCGGGCTTCACAGAAGACGCGGCTCAGTCCACGGGTTCTCACTGTGTGTGGGTATGTAGAGGCAAACGCAGAGGCAAAATAGTTCAGATGCCCCAGATCCCAGTGAACTCAGGCAGAGGATGACAAAATGACGCGTGAACCCCCAACACAGCTGACGCTTCAAGTTTTAACTGCATGTGCCTAGGTTGACACTTGTCTTCCTGGAGCTGCATGCGTTCCCTTCTTGCACACGTTCCTTTTCAAACAACTTAGGACAACACTTGGTCAATTGTCCACCTTAGCCTTTAGGAAATAATAATAAATTATTATCCCCTTTAGAGGTAAGCCCCCTAGCTTAGACCCTAGGCCCACACACTTATCCTCCTCCCTTACCCAACCATGTGGAAGCTTAGTCCCCCATCACTCTTTCTTCATGGTCGGTCTGCATGCAGCGATGTTTATATTTTATTAATGATCTTCATAATTACATATACAAAATCAAGCTCCTAGCCTTTAACACCTAGGCTCTCCGGACTAATCACCAAATAAGTCTCCTAGATTATTATAACTCGACTCACCGGCCTACAAAACATGTTTACAATACATAATACAACTGGGGCATGTCCTTGGCGTATTATAGTGGTGGTTGATCGTCCTTCCAAATATGCTCATTTCCGTGCTCTGCAACATCCCTTCACCGCATCCACAGTGACCCAAGTTTTCATGGATAATATCTTCAAACTTCATGGCATGCCACATTCTATTGTCTCTGACATGGATCCCACGTTCACCAACAATTTTTGGCAAGAATTGTTCAAGTTACAGGGCACCCAATTACATATCAACATCGCCTATCATCCCCAGACTGATGGCCAAATTGAAATTGTCAACAATGTTTGGAAACATATTTAAGGTGTTTTGCATCTGACCGCTAGCATTAATGGGCTCAATGTTTACCACTAGCTGAATGGTGGTACAACACATCTTACTATACAAACACTCACATGACTCCTTTTGAAGAAATATATGGACAAAATCCACCATTAGTTATCTCATACATGCCAGGTGTCTCTAAGGTTCATGAGGTTGAAAATAATCTTGCAATACATGAGTCCATTCTCCATACCCTCAAAGACAATTTGGTGATGCCTCAAAATCACATGAAACAACAAGCCAATCAAGGTCATTCTAAATGTAAATTTGTTGAAGGGGACCAAGTGTTTCTTCGTGTTCAACCTTATAAACATACTTCACTCAAAGCTAAACATTGTCAGAAGCTTTCTCCCAAATTTTATGGTCCTTATGCCATTCTCAAGCGTGTGGGGCCTGTCGCCTACCAGTTAGCTTTGTCCAGTGATTCTAAGATCCATCCAGCTTTTCATGTCTCATGCTTAAAGAAGGTGATTAGAACTAAGTGCCAAACTCAAACCCGTCTCCTTGAGTTGGATGAAGAAGGTTCCATTTGGTTACAACCCCAAGTAGTCTTGGACCAGTGTGAACGTCGTCTCTGTCAGTGCACCATTCGGGAAGTGTTAGTGCAGTGGAAATATACAACTCCAGAAGATGTCGCCTCGGAGCCTGCTACCATTATGCAACAATTTCCTCATCCCAAGCCTTGAGGACCTAACCTCCCTAACCCCTCATGTAGGTAGAATAATATACTTTCCATGTAATAAATGCCGACATTAGTTTATAAGGCCTATTTAATAAATGAGAACAAGTCAATGTAAGAAGACCTAATAGAAGCTTCCTCTTTTAGAAAGATCTTCCGCTAAAAGGTTCTTTAGAAGATGGAATTAGTATAAATAAGAGTAGGAGGCATGAGAAGTTTTGTCTTGAGAATTATTGTAATAGAGCGTTGCTCTGTTGGAGGTTTCCCCTTCGAAGAGGCAAGTGAACATTGTTTCCTATCAATAAAGGTATTATTTTGGTGTTGTGGTTTCATATACTGTGTTGTTTCGTTGTTATTTTCTGCAATATTTATGTTTCTCTGCTATTATAATAGATCTGGTACCTTACATTGGCACCATACATATAATAACAAATGTGGAAGGAGTGGTGCATAAAGTTGAAAAATTAATGAATTGGATGAGACTACGCACATGAATATAGTTTCTAGCCTCGTCTAAGCTTATCATATGCATTCCCACCCACCATAAATTTCTCAATTAAGTTTCAAGGCAAGGTAACGATTTTACCATGTTTTCCTCATAGGTGCATTTAGTGCCTAGATGCCTCCTTCGAGGTTTAAAAACAAATTCATGTATGAATATCTTAGTAATGTTAATGACATGAATCAAAGACCATATTACATTTAGTGCCTAGAGGCCTCCTTCGAGGTTTAAAAACAAATTCATGTATGAATATCTTAGTAACACCAACAACATGAATAAAAGACCATATAGCAAGGATGGAGGACATGTAGAGAAATTTTGATTTTGGTGAAGTAATGCTCTAAACAAGACTAGCTTCAAAGGGCCTTTTATGATTATTTTTGGTGGCCCATCAAAATGGTTTTTTAATTTTAGAAGAGATCAATCTACCATTTTTGGGGCCTATGAACTTACACCAATTAACAAAATTCAATTCAAAGGCTTGTGGGTATGAAAACATGTATTATATTTTTTCTCATAACATAGCAATTTTGGCTTCCCAAATTATCAAATCTATCAAACCAAAGGCAAAGGATTTCAACCACTTTGGAAAGCTCTTTGTATCCTCTACACTTGGAAACAAACGATTCAACAATTCAAGGTTAGATGAAGATGTAATGGCTTAATTAAGTCAAGAAACCAATGGATTCCACAAAAGCTTGTTTTAATTCAATTTCTAAGTAACCATAAAGATTTCTTTGAGTTTATTTTGAATCTTGAACTTGCACATAAGGCATCTTTAAGCCTTTAGCGACCGAGTTTCAAGCCTTTTTTTGAAGCATGGGAAATGATGAAGGTAATGAGCTTGAATCACTTCCTTTTGATTGTTGATGAGTAAAAAAAAAAATTGAAATCACTGAACAACCATGGAAATCCAATGACTCATCTAATGAGAAGTTCAATCGACTACAAAACAATGAGAATTCGATGTGTAGATCCTTGAGGAAGTTTTACTCCACTTTGAGATGCATTTCATCAAGGAAATATTGAAATTATTGAGTTGGGGATCTTGATGGCTCCCCAAGATAGTGATTTTCCTCACGAAGAATATATCACAGAGTTGGGAGGCCAAAAAGCCTCCAAACTTTGTGATTGATTCTTGGTGGTTAAAGTGAACAAAATTTTCCACTATAAGCCAAAGGAAAGTACCAAAAAATTCTATTTTCAAATAATTAACCTAAGAAAAGGAAAATCACTAGGTTTGGAGGCTAGGAAACCTTCGAACTTGACAATTGGGCCTCATTAAGCTTCAAAGCTAGTGATTTGTCTCTAAAGACAAATCTTTCACGTTTCTTTGCTGCATGTAGTTTGAACCTAATGATTGAGCATTTTGACCCTTGAACTTAGCGATTTACCCAAAAAAGTAGATCACTCATTTCCCATTACTATATGCCTTATGAACCGAGAAATTCACTCCTTGGCTCATCAACTCTATGATTTGCATATTTGGTTCGGTTGTTTGCAAGTGTAACTCCCAAATTCTCTTGGAAGATTAAGAATTGGAGCTTTTTAAAGCCATATTGTAAGGCCTCCGGAACCTAGCTCGGGTGTGCACATCATTTCCCTGCCTTAACCGAAGATTGGGTAGTGGATGGATATGTGTGACGTGCTAAAACGTTGTGCACAAGACATCTTGGGCACCAAGGCACCCCTTGGCGAACCTTGACAAGCATGTTGGCACATCGGTGGGTAGGAGCACCTTGGGCGCCTGGCACACCAAGGAGACTCACCACAACACCGTGGAAAGACACTTTGACATGCGACAGGCCAAACACAGTTTGGAACAAGTCGGGGACTTGGAGGCACGAAGGCGTTGCCATGGGTCGACAAAACTCGTCATGCTAAGCGCATGCCCAAGTCTAGATTTCGGCACAGAAGGAAAGGGTAAATCAAGAAAGAACACAAGTCTAGATTTCGAGCTGAGGATTAGATGCAGTGCACAGAGTTCGGCAAGGGGGAACAAGGTGCAACATGAAGCATCCAAGTGATTGTTTCATTAAGTGTTTCACACAGGTGTTCTAGACGAAGTATGGCAACCCTGGTTCAGTGGGAAAGGTGCACGGGCACATCAAGAACTATGGTTGGACGTAGCAAGAGGCGCTCAAGTTTGTCATAAAAAAAGGTGAATGACAGAACTGGTGATTTTGTAGTGAGGAATCACAAGTCCATTGATGGGTTTAGTTGAGACATGTCTGCGACTGTAGGAGAAGGTCAGTGCGACGTTGGAACAGTGTGCGAATAGCAGTACAATGGGACGACAAAGCACTTGGATAACTGTAGGGTGTCTTGGTTTGAGTAGTTGGTGAGTTGGACGGAAGGTGGAAGGGCGTTTCGGTGTAGATGAGCATACTGTTCAGTGGTTCTACACGAAGATGAGCGATAGAGGGCTACGATAGGTCCGGGACCTGGAGCAGAAATAACGAAGCCTCCTAAACATAGTTGAGCCATGTACTCCTTGTACATTTTTTTGTTGTAAACGAGCTACACGCTCGATTCATTGTATGATAATAAATTGACGGGTGTTAGGTCGAGTTGGGACGCCCAATTTACACATATATTGGATTGTGTATTATGTTTCATGTTCTTGGTTGAATTGTGCTAAGTGTTGAAAGAAAAATAAGTTAAACACATAACTATTATAATATTTGAAGTGTAGGCATATTATGAACCTAGTACGCTCGGGTTGGCTTCACCACCGAGTTGGAAAAAGTTGAAGTGTCACACGATCTCCAAGCCACCGAGAGACCTGGGGAAGCCAAGTCCATTCTGCCTTGGAAATTTGGTGTTGGGGTCGTGACAGTTGGTATCAGAGCACATCTTCACCACTTTCTGAGAGAGGAAGTTGATATCAAAATTCGGTTGTAGATAGCTCTGTCATTGCAGTAACAATTGGTTTGTGCACTTGACACTGAATTCATCGTAGACTTCGAGGAAGGTTTGGGTGAACAGTCCGGTGAAGAAGAATTGATCATCACAGGCCTTAGGCAGTCAGTGTGGCGAACACTTCGTGATAGGTTGGTAGCTCGTCAGCTATTGAAGTATGAAGATCTCATAGACAACTCGACCAACAACCAGTATGCGATGAACGCACGCATGATGGAGATTAAGGTCGATGACATGGCCCAGTTGAGCTTTGAGGAAGAATGGAGAAGGATGTGGAAGAAATCGATCTAAGCTTAAAGAAGATCAGAGATATCACTGCGTGATGGACTTTGTGGGACGAGAAACTGAATTATATGTTGGTGGACATCACATACTGGTTGTTATCACCATAACATTCTTAGATGGAATCCAAGTTTCAGATTTAGCGAGGGGCTACATTAGAGTGGAGGCGCGATAGTTTGGAGGACCAGGTTACATATAGCGGAAAAGGGCCAATATAGCGGAGGCATGGAAGTTGTTGGGGCTCGGAAGACCATAGATCTTGAGCGGCCCAGATCGACGGCCTGGACACATATCGGGCGATGAAGTAGCGCGAAAAATAATTGTTAGAGGGCGGGCCAGGGAAAATACCATGGTTTCATTTTGCGGACACTTGGCGCCACCAGAGGCATATCGGGGCGAAAAGCGGTCTACCCAAAACTGTTTTTCCTCACCCCCGATATCGAAAAGAGCATATAAAAGGAGGGCCCCGATCATTATTTTATGATATTTCAAAGCATTCGAATGTTTGAAATTTGGCGCAAACGCTCCATTCGAAACTGAAGCTCAACAATGAACCAGATTCGCGCATTCTCCGCCGATTCACAGGTATTTTTCATCATGGGCACAAACCCTATCGTTTTATCCGTAACAGAGCAAGACCTCGCCTCTAAAGAAGAAGCCCTAATTGACAGGGACTCCAATGTATTTGACACAGAAATATCAGTCTCACCCATTTTCGTGTCCAGGCCAATTTGCTAGACAATGTTGGAAAACGAATACCCTTCCTCGAAGCGGCCCAAGCTTCCATTACCCCTTACACCGTAGAAGTCGTTTTCCCTTTCCCAGAGTTCGTAAGCTAGTGCGCAGAACAGTTTTCGCAGGAAGAAAAGGTCATTTTGAATAAGTTAGGGTCAGAAGTCTTATGAAAAATAGATAGCCCATCAATTCGACACGCCCTCAGTATACCAGAGTCTTCCCCCTCAGTGTTAGAGCCCTTCGAGGAAGAGAAAATGATCATAGTCTACAGAGAATGTCCCTCCGAAGTAAAAACCCTATTCTTACAGACCATTGTTAAACCTAAACATGATTCTGAGAGTTTGTCGCTACCTATCAATGTAAGCGTCATGGTTATTGAGGTCCAGTGGGATTGTTCCATACTTAGCCAAATTTAAGGATTGGACAACGACAAGTTTATAGTAGAAGTCATGTTGGGTTTCCTGTTCACCTTTTTTATGTCAGAGTCCAGTCACTCTGCCTGTATAAGTTTTGAAAAGTTCATCACTGACAATATGCACTGAGATGCTTTAGGTACTACACGCACTTGTTGAGAATGTTCTTGGAACCAAATAAAATCGAATTCCCTGAAGCTGCATTCATCTCGACTGAATGCAAAAGGATCACAATGCTTTTTTTCATAAATAAGATCATGTCAAGGGTTTATAGTCTCATCTTCGGCACAAACCTGCCAAGGGTTTTGAAAGAAATGAAAATCTCTTTACAACCCAATCCAAAGAAGAGGGTGGGAGATTGGATGTTGTTCATGCATTCTACTGTGATTTGGGTATATGGTTATCAAGAAGGACCTTATCTTTTACCTGTATTCCTGAATCCAAGAGTCTTTTCCCTAGAGTTCATCAGACAAAGAATTATTTCAGAAACAAAGCATTTTCTGAAAACGCACAAGGCATCGAACTTAAAATTTCCTTTCATAATAGGACCCTTTGTGGTAAAGACTACGTCTTGTTTGCCTCAGATCTAGGCCAAACTCAGTGGATTCAGATTTACACAGTTACAAGGGAGGAAATATGACCCACACCAGGTCATATCTAAAATAAGACCAATGAGCAGACAAGGCCCCTACGAGCATGAGCAGACTGAAGGATTTGATAAACTGACAAACTTGGAAACCTGTGCAGATATGGAAGTCACTTTGCAACCTGATCATACACAACAAATAGAGGCAACCCCGCAGCAGATCCAGACACAGAAAACTTCTCCAAGGTTGATTATTAAAGCTCCCAAGATGAATGTTTATAACAAAAGGAGCATTTCAGAGACCTTGGGCACCAGTGGTCAACAAAATGTTCTCAAGAAAGTGAAGATCGCAAAATCCCCACTGGTAGTAAATCTGGAGGAGGAAGAGCCCAAAGAGAAAATGAGCATGGAGATGGTGGAAAGCAAAAGCAAAGAAGAAGAAGCTAACATAGAGAGTATTCCACAGGGTGAAAGCAACTTAAGGACTTTCAGCAACAAGAAACATATCTTTAGAAAGACACCTGGGGAAGTTTACCAATCCAGAGAATATTTAGCGAATTAGTATGCTGTGAAAGGAAGTACGACAAATAATGAGATAAGAGATTTGTTTCCTGAAGTAGAAAATATCTCCCAGCACAGGGCTTTCCTGTTCTCAGTCAAAGATGTAGAAAGAAAGACATTTAACATAACAACAACAGATGAGGATAAAGTGTCTGAAATAAAGTTTCACTATGAGAAGATTAGTGCCCCAGACAAGGTAAGGTTCCACAAAAATGCCAGTGACATGATATATTCAGACTACCTGAGTCTATGTCTGAGGGTTTCAATATTAACGAATCATGCACTTAAATTAGATGGACAGACCCAAGTCAAAAGATTGGAATCTGAAGGCCCTCAAGGGGTAAAAGATTCTTTAGATGAGAAAGGGAAGATGATCCAAAGCCTAAAGAAGAAGCTAAAGATGTCCACCACAGAACATCCATAGACATCATAGTTAGCTGCTCTAGAGCAAGAAAAGGAGACATTCAGACAAGAAGCACTAAATTACAAAGCTAAAGTGCTGCAGTTGGAAAAAGAAAAAGAGAATTGGTCATAAGGACAAGTAGCAACATCATATATGGTTGTTATTGTACCTTCTATACAGAAGTTGGATCAAGCACTGATGGATTGGTTCAGGCTATGTCCCAAGTAAGCTTAAAGATAGGGGAGATCAAGAGCCTTAAGGAGGTCATAGAAAAGATGCAGCAAGAGATGAAAATGAAGGAAGAAAGGATGGCCCAATTTCAAAAGGATAATCAATATTTGCAAGAGAGGGTGAACAAGCTGAAGACGAGGTTGAAGGGAAAAATACTGTTGCAAGGAGATAAACATGTAATATGGGATGCTATTGCTGTTGAAGCTGCTAAATTCAGAGTTTATTTGAATTTTATAAATGACAAAGACGACATGGCTATCAATGCCCAAAACATATGTACTGTTATTAATGAAACACTGGCTAAAAACCCCTCGGAATGGGCCCAAAACACTATTGATTTGTTGAATTTTGTGCCCACTTCCGTTCTTTAGACCATTGGGGTAAAGGACATAACTGCACTAATCATTTGGGCCAGGAGGATCATTTCTAAACACAATTTTCTCAAATCAGTTCAAACCAAAGTTGTGCAAATGGAATAGAGTATACAAGAGTTTAGGGATACATTTGAACAATTGTTTATCAAGGACCTCCCACCATTTTGGGATGGTAAAGGGAAACTATACAATCAAGAGGAATACAATTCTCTCCTCACTCAGTGCAGAATGGATCATTCAAAATTTGAAGGCCTGGAAAAGAACCTGAAGGGGCCCAGTTTGGTGGAATATTTGGCTGCAAACTTTGAGATTTTGAATCAGTTCAAGACAGTGAAGACCGAGTTTCCAACTATGTCTTACGCTACCTGCATTGAATTGGAGATTCTGATAAAGGAGATGATGGATTACGAGATTCCTTCTAAATCACAATGGAAGGAGATCATATGGTTAGGCAAGATGAAATGCAATTTTCCAGAGACCAGTAAGTAACCTCTAGGTGTCACCAAACTGGCAAGTTCGACAGGGAATCACAACAAGACAAATGGCGCAAAGGAAGCCGAGCAGTTAGATAGATCCGTCCCTAGTCTATGAAACATTTTTTTTTTAATCATTGTAAATCGGTTCATATGCCGAGACTATCAGTTGAAATTATTACAGTCAGTTTTAGAAGCTGAAACGTTTTGGTTTCAGTCATTGTAATCGAATTGTATAAGTACTATAAATTCTGAATGAATTAATGTTGGTAAAAGTGTAAGGGCACCTTTTTGTTGCTTCTAAACTCTATTGTAATTTTCTGGAACTGAATTGAATATACATGCAAAAGATTTTGAAGTATCTATGAAAAGATTCTAATGGTGGTGATATGAGTTTGGTCTTCTCTCATCGTATGTATTTCCCATGATTCTTTATTTCCATTTTCACAGTCTTCTGTTTAAATTGGATAGTTAAAAGCTCAGAATTCATCTTGTGATGCTCTCGGCTTAAGCAATTTAAACTTTGTGAATTTCCTTTTAACTAATTCAAAATCATTTCAGTAATGCTCTGATGCAGTTATTTGTTTTCTCTTTCTTCTTACACCCTGCTTAAACTCAATTAACAACTCAGATTCATTTCCTCATTTAGCCTTTATCCTCTAGAGAGTTCTAATGGCCAGTCATTGTTTTCATTCAATTTCATAATTTTGACTCCATAGCCCTGAGTGTTCCTCCCCTTCTTTGCCAACAATTTTATAAAAAAAACCCAAAACAAACCAAATCTAGCCACCGATTATCAAAGAAATACCCAGTGACACGACAGAGCCCTCTCTGAGTTGAGTAGGCTAGTGCCTAGCTCTAAAGTAGGTTGAAACAATTACCTCTGTCATTTTTCTATCACCCGGACAAAATTTACAGAGTGCTAACATTTTGGCGCTGCTACCGGGGACGAAATTGAAAAATCTTCCTTGGGAAAAGTGACTTTAAAGATTTATTTTGATCCCTAAGGGTGACAGTGGATCAAATACCTTATTTGCAAAGATTATCTTTGCCTTGGCGACTCTGTTACCAAAAGACCAGTTGCACCAAACAGTGTGAGATAGAAATCCCGGCTCCTAAGAAAATTCACACCAGGAGCAACCCAGACCCAAAAGCTGCAATCCCTGTGTCTGACCCTGAAAAGCTTGTACGTAAAAGAAAAGAAAAGCTAGTAACCTCAGTGTTGCATCCAGACCGATATCTTTCCTTTCCCAAGGATGGAGTGACTAGCATTGAAGACCTTGAGTTTGATGTGAAATTTGAGCAAGCCCTATTCAGAACTAAGTCTGAATCTTGTTTAAGCGAGATCATCTTTGATGAAAAGGTATTCCAAGATTTGATTTTAGCTGCATATTCCAGGCCTATAGTGATCCCCGCTCAAAACCAACAGCCACTCTGACCCCTCACAGCAGCGATGGCAGCCATATTTCCCCCCCTCATACTGCCTGCTCAACTACATGATCTACCTCAAGATTATAACCTAAGGATCAAACTATATGATGTTGAAGGTAACATATAAGCTCAGAAGCATCTAGACTGGTTTAATGATTTCATAGACTTGGAAGAGGTGGACTTTGAAGATGTGAAAATGAGGTTGTTTACACAAAGTATTGCAGGAGAAGTGAGGAAGTGGTTCAAAGCCCTTCCACTAGTTAGTATTGTAGATTTTGAGGCCTTTGAAACAAGCTTCCTTGCAAAATGGGGATATAAGAAAAATCCCCTTTAGTTGTTGACCCAGTACAATAACATGAAGAGATCACCTGACGAAATAGTGTAGGAGTTTTCAGCCATATTCATGAAGGTCTATAATGCGATTCTTGTTGAGGTAAACCCCCCCCCTAAAGTTGTGCAACTCAGATATGTTGATTCTTTTGAAAGTGACTTTGCTTTATTATTAAGAGAACGAAGATCTGCCACATTGGATGATATGATGACTGATGCCATAGAAGTTGAAGTGAACCTAATGGCTTCAAGGAAGATGAAAACTAATTTTGGCAGGGACATAAAAAAAACTCAGGATAAAGCACAGCCTGCAACGTCACAAACATCAGAAGAAAGGTTTGAAGCAATTATGAGAAACATGGAGAGAATGATGGAAAGAATGACTCTAGGTAATAGGTCTAACCCAAGAGAACAGGATGATGGTCCACCCAGAAATCAGAAAAGACCAGCGATCCCACAAATTAGACAAAGAGAGAAAAGGAATCAGGGAAATCAGGGGAACCAAGAAAATCAAGTAGATCAGGCGAATCAGGGAAATCAAGGAAACCAGGGGGATCAACAAATAAGGCCTCCTTTTCAAAATAATTATATAGATGAAAATTATGATGGATATTTTGAAGACAACATGAACTGCTATGATGATAAAGAACAAGAAGTGTTTTTTACTAAAGAAGAACACGACCAGTTCATGGATGCAAGTGAGATCTTTTTGCAAGATGAAGAGGAAAGGTTGTCCGTAGAAACGGAATATTACCAGACAGGATTGAAACATTCCATCATGCAATTCCAAAGACAATACAACCTTCGAAATCAAAAGGCACCTCCAAACCCTCCAAAGGGAAACCCCACCAAAGAAGCTCAAAGTAACATACCTTCTTCAAGTCAGCCCAAAAAGGATTCTGCTGCAAAGGATTCAACTACAAAAGACTCTACTGTGAAGGATTCTACTGCAAAGGGTACTGTGGACAAAGGAAAGCAGAAAGAACCCCAGAAGAGAATATTGGAGGCAAGGAAAGAAACGGTCACCAAAGAGGTAGAGAAGAATTCATCCTCTTTTAATTTTGAAAGTGAGATAGATAAGATCAAAATTTATGTACCATTTAATGAATTAATCAAGAATAGCGAATATAGAAATTAGATCATCAAGATGCTTAAAATAGAATAGGATTCTGATACCCTGAACATACAAGATGATCACCCTGCCATCTTATTCGGACCAAGAGTAGAAGAAAATGGTGATAACGAAGAAGTTCCCCCTTTCTATGTTAGCCTAAAAGTCCATGATATGACTCTACACAATGTCATGTTGGATTCAGGGGCATCTCATTACCTAATTCCCAAAGTGGTCATGGACCAACTAGGTTTGGACATCACCAGGCCTTACAAAGACTTGTTCTTTTTTGATTCTAGGAAGGTGAAATGCTTAGGTCTCATCAAATATCTGGTGGTATCTTTGGCACAAATTCTAACAAAGAACATGGTCATGGATGTAGTAGTGGCTGACATCCACCCCAAATTTGGCATGTTGTTGTTAAGATCTTGGGCTGCAAAATTAAAAGGAACCCTCCAGATGGACATGTCATATGCCACCATCCCTGTTTTCGGTCAAGACAAAAGGTTTTTCAGAGAAGTTTTGCTCAAATACATGGTCAACAACAAGGCACAACTGAGTAATCACCCCATCTACTCTGTAGAAACCGAGTTGGGATCTTCCATTTTCTTCAATGACCTGTGTTGTGAAGAAGAAGAACAAGAAATTGATGTGACTGAGAAATATGATAAACAGGTTGAGAAGTATTCAAAGCAGCAGGATGAAGCATAATATCAGATATGGAAGATGAGTTTTGATGGAGCTGCCTACAGAGAAGGAGCAGGAGCTGGCGTTTGGATCAATCATCCTAAAGGAGATTCAAAATTATGTTCTTATAAGCCTGTTTTTTAATGCACAAATAACATGGTTGAATATGAAGCATTAATATTGGGAATAAAGGTCTTGAAAGAATTGGGTGCCAAAATAATTGTTGTACATGGAGACTCTGAGCTAATTATAAATCAAATCAAGGGCATATACCAAGCAAAACACCCCAGACTTAGGGCTTATAGAAATATGGTACTAGACCTCCTTGAGAAGTTTCCAGAATGTAATCTTTCAGCAATTCCAATAGAACAAAATCAGGTTGTTGATGCCTTGGCTACTTCAGCAACAGTTTTCAAAGTTCCAATTTTCCATGAAAAAAGCTACAAGGTTGAGGTCAAGTACATGCCAACAGTACCAGATAATATGAAGCACTGACAAGTTTTCGAGGAAAAAAAATAGATAGAAATATTCCTCAAGATGGAGAGTGAGTTCTGTTAGCGTCGGAAGTCACTCCTGGATTGCAGCAGGAGCAGAGCCCGACGCCCATCAGTTTTGTGTCACGGTAGTTTTTAATGGGTGATCAAATGGACAGAGACTCGAGGAGATGTCACTCTAACTCAGAGACTGGGTCTGGCATGTAAGAAACAAAGGAGGTCTTGATCTAACTTCAGTCAGCGGGTTGATTTGAAAATGAGCAGGTGGAAGACTTGGTGAGAGGAGTGGACAAACTACCTCGGGCAACAGGCCCTTCAGTAATTTGTAGCAGAAAAACTCTGAACGCGAGATCCTCTAGTTCAGAGCTTCGAGAAACCGAAAGGGGGGACTTGACTAGATTCTCCAATTCCAAGTCGTTCAACGCTGAGAAAAACACAGGGACTGATTAGAAACAATGCGACTGTTACAGTGATCCAATTCAACATCATCCTATAACAGCTACAACTCGACTGGATTCTCCAATTCCGAGCCATTCTAATCACAATGTAAAAAAAGACGTGAAATAAACTGACATTCATAAGACAAGAAGTCTCAAAATTCCATGCATAACCAAAATACAGTGCTTCGTTAAAGCTTTACAACCGGGAGCTCTGCTCAACCATCGATGGATACAAAAATGGCAAAACTGCCTACATATACTCCTCCCCCTTTTGCCCAGTAGAGGCGTCTCAGAACTTTCAATGGGTGACGTCTCCTCAATCAAATCTGTCCTTTGTTCCCCTGTCATACGCCTCTTTAATTCAACATTGCTCGCACCAGGGGGTAGCTGAGCCCTTTGAATGTTGAATTGGCGTGTGCAGGTTCCTCTGGCGAGTTGAAGACTCGCCGTGGCCTTCCTGAAGAGAACCGATACAGGGGACCCTCCCGGGTAGACTTTCAGCCAAGACCTCCATACTCTGCAATAAATGAGTGATGCGAGGTTTCACCCACCCTCTCTCTTCCTTATCCATTCCGAGGAGGTATCAGGATCTAGATCACGTCGAACTGGAGTCTGAAGAGCACAGTGCCCCCCTTCTGAGACTTAGTTCGGAACCTTCGGCCAAATGAAAATGAAAACGCCCCTCTTCCAGACCTCCTTCTTGATGACCAGGCGCCAAAACCATGGGCCCGACTCTGGGTGCTTTTGGAGCTTCGGGATTTAGGGTTTCGAGAGGTGAAGCGACGAGGAGATCTTACCGCGTGAATTCCCGAACGCCGACATGAAGTAGATACGTGCCACGTGTCCTTTAGATGAACGGCCCAGATATTATTTACTATTATAAATAGGTTGTCCCCCCCTTTACCCGCTCGCTTGATATGACCTGGTGCTGAGACCCTGAGCTTCGTTCGAAGGGTGTTTCGGAGTTTCCCTGATCAGCACTTCCAAGTGCAATGAGCTGAGAGCTCCCTGTTTCCCGAAACCCCGATCCGCGATGTACCGACAGGCTGCCACTTGTCCCGGTGAGATCGGACGGTCCAGATTTGTTTTGAACCATGGTGCTCCCTCTTGCTAAACCCCGGGCAACTCGGTAGCTCCGAAAACCCAATGACCGTCGATCTGTTTTTATGGATGGATCTCAGCCGTTGACGGTAAAAAACTTCACCCGCTCGCTTGACTTGCTACTGAAAACGAGATTCTCCCGTGCTGCGCTTGGGCGCTTTTTGCGCAAACTGCAGGTCTGGGTTCCTTCTTGCCTAGGACAGAAATAATCGCTAACATTAGGCTCCATGGGGGATAGAGTCATCCCTGCGATGCTCTAAGAACTCCTTCTGCAGCTTCAGTGCCTTGCTATTGGGCTATGGAGTCACTTATTAAGCCGAAAACATGCAAAAAGAAAATAAACAAAGAACTTAAAGGAAAATATTTACAAACAAGGGAGCCATCTAAGGCTCAAATAAAACATTTCTTCAGAAAATGCCCATTCACTGGGCTGTTGAAAACCTCTTCACCCTCCAGATCTTGCAACCCGTATGTGTTGTTGGAGAAAACCTCAGAGATTTTGAAGGGGCCGATCCAGAGGGCGTCAAACTTGTTGTGCTTGCCTTTATCCTGCTTGGGGGCGTCCCACTTAAGTACCAAATCCCTGATCTCGAACTCTTTCTTCCTGACCTTCCTGTCAAAAGCCTGCTTGATCTTTTGCTGATGACTACAAGGTGCGTCCCTCACTTGTTCCCTGATCTGCTGCACTTCCACTATCTGATGAATTTTTCTGATCATATGATCTGGTTCTCCCTCATAGTCTTGAAAGAACTTCGCCACAGGTAAGGCGAGCTAAGTAGGGAAAACCACCTTTGCTCCGTAGACTAGTTGAAATGGCGAAGTGCCCAGAGATTTCTTCGTTGTCACACGATCAACCCACAGAGAAAACTTCAACTTTGACTCCCAGGCCCTTTTGTTGTCTTCCAACAGTCTCTTGATGATCTTTATTAGGCTTTTGTTGGAGGACTCTGCTAAACCATTTCCCTGGGGATAGTAGGGGGTGGAGTGAATTAATGAGATTTGGAACTGCTCGCAGAACTTAATTAGAGGCTCAGACTTGAAAGAAGCAACATTATCGGTGACGATCCTGCTGGGACAGCCAAATCTGGCTATGATATCCTCTAGGAAGCTGATAATTACTTTGTGTGATGCGCTTCTGGTGGGGACAACTTCTATCCACTTGGTGAAATAATCTGTTGCAGTCAGGATCCATTTGTGCTGACCACTTGAGGGAGGATGAATCTCTCCAATGAAGTCCAACCCCCACTGCTGAAAAGGTGCCGAAGCTACTATAGGCTTCAATGGCAGCGATTTGAGCTGTTGTTTTCCTGAGAACTTTTGGCATTTGATGCAAGCTCTGATCTCTCTGCAAACATCGGGGAATAAAGTGGGCCAGTAATACCCATCTCGGAGTATCTTGTGAGCCGTGGTCTTAGAAATGATGACCTCCGCAAAGGCCGCTATGAAAATCAAGCGTAACCTTCTGGGCCTCTTGCAGGTCCAGGCATCTCAGAAATACCCGTAGAGGGTCTTTCCAATACAAAATTTGGTCAATGAGGCAATATATGACCGCCTTGAGATTTAAATCTCTCGCTTTGTTTTTTCCCATTCCATCGGGGGGGCTCAATTCTTGTAGAAAGTACAAGATGTCTTTGTACCAGATGCATGATGCTAGTGATAGGGCACCCTGAGGATTCTTGTCGGATGACCCAAGCCGCTGATTCTCTGAACATTCATTGATGAAGTTAATTCCCAAGGCTTTGCAATTGGATTCAGCTAGCAACTTGGCCAAACCCTGCCCCTTTATCAATTTGGTGGGCTTTATCTCTAAGTCAAATTCCATAATTTTAGCAATCCATCTGCCTCTTTTCCCATCTACGTCGGGTTGTACAAGGATGTCCTTCACGGAAGCTGAAGGAACGTATGCAGTTATCTTTGAATGCAAGATGTAAACTTTGAAAGCCTTGAGAGCTTTCACTAAGGCATAGGCTTGCTTCTCCATGATCTTGTACCGGACTTCTGCATCTCTCAACGCTCTGCTGAAGAACGAAATGGGTTGTTCTCGTCCTTCCTCATTCTTCTGCAATAAGACCGTTGCTACTGTATCACAGGAAGCAAAAGAAAAAATCAGGAAATCTTTGGAATAATCAAGACTAATTAGCACAGGTGCCTCAGTCAATGCCTTCTTTATTAGGATGAAAGATTCCCTGGAATCAGCAGTCCATCTAACTTCATTTTCCTTCCTGAGCATGGCTGTGATGTGTTTCACCATTTCAGCAAAATTCGAGACAAACCTCCTCAGGAAATTAATCTTCCCTAAGAAAACCTGAATCTCCTTCTTAGATCGGGGAAGTGATAGGGTCTGAATCGCTTCTACCCTGCTGGGATCAATCCTTACCCCCTCTGTTGATACTATATGGCCTAATAGTTTCCCCTCCTTCATAGAGAACAAAGATTTCTTGGGGTTTAAGGATAGGCCAAACCTCCAACACTTCAAGAAGACTTTCCTCAAGTGACAATGGTGTTCTTTGTCTGACCTGGAGAAGACTGTGATGTCACCCAGATAGATCACCACGAACTGATCTTTCTCCCCAATGAAGGCTATGTCCATGGCTCGCTGAAATGTTGCTTCGGCATTCATCAACCCAAAAGGCATTTTTGCATACATGAATGTGCCCCACGGAGTGGTGAAGGCCATTTTTTCTCTGTCTTCAGGCCTGACTGATATCTGATTATAACTAGAAAAACTATCAATCATGGATATCCTAGATGCGCCAGTTACCCTCTGCAATATGTGTTCCATGTTGGGCAGGGGATAATTATCTTTCCTTGAGCCCCTGTTCAGGTTCCTGAAATCAACACAGAGTCTGATTTCTCCACTTTTCTTCCTTACTGGGACCAAATTGGCCACCCATTCAGAATATCTCAAGGGGACAATGATTTGGGCATCTAGCAATCTCTTCACTTCTTTCTCCATGATAGGTAGCAACATGGGATTTATCTGTCTCAGCTTCTGCCTGAAGGGCTTAGCCTCTTCTTTCAGTGGGATCTTGTGTTGAATGACAGATGTGTCATAAGTCTTGAGGTCTTCATAGGCCCATGCAAACACATCAACGAATTCTTTCAATAGTTCAATATATTCTACCCTCTGTTCATTGGTTAGGCTGCTTGATAATTTGACAAACTTAGGCTCTTTCTGTGTGCCAATGTTGCATTCGGCTGTATCGACGTCTTTATTTGAAACACAGCCCTTTACTGCCACATCATTTTGTCGAACAGTCTTTGTAAAGGGACTAGTCCCCTTGGAATGTGATTGCTAGGCACCTGGATGATCTGGTGATCAACCATTTTATTCAAGAATACCTCGAAAGGAGGGTCACCTTCGAGATCAGGATCCTGGTCAATGTGCAATGCAGAGAACTCATCGACGGACTGAAGAAAATTTTTGATTTCAAGATCATCCTCGAATACCTCCTAATGCTTTACATTGTCCGGGATGGATGGCCTGTATCTTACTTCGACCTCACCGTGGATCTTCGGCGGCAAAGGGACCCTGAACAGACTAGCCGAGACCGCTAAGGAGTCGACCGAGGTATTGTCTTCCCTCGAGACAAAAGTAATATTGAAAGCTAAGAAAAAATTATCAATTAGGTCCCATACCTCGTTTCTGTAACTCCTGAGCCGAGGATGCTTGGCCCGATAAACATTCTTGACCTGCTGGATAATCAATTCCGCGTCTCCGAACACAGCCATCTCCTTTATTCCCATTTCTTTTGCAGCTCTCATACCCAGAACAAGAGCTTCATACTCTGCCACATTGTTGGTGGTTTCAAATTCCATCTTGTATGACAGAGATATAGTCTCTTGACAGGGCGATATGAAAATCACTCGAGCCCCTGCACCTATTTCAGAGGAAGCTCTGTCGAAGAACATTTTCCAAACAGAGGCGGTTAAAGGGGGCATATCCTGATTAAGAATGGGCATTTTTCTGATATGTAAAGGGACCTCAGGAGTCTTAGTGATCTGCAACAAACTAGACCCTAGATCGGTGTCAAGTGAAAAGATGGGGTGGTTAGTGGGGTCGGCTTCATCACTGACAATATAGGCCAGCTGGGCTTCTCTGTACAATCTCCTGTGTTCCCCTCCAAAGACTGGAATGGTGGCATATGTGAGATCCATCTGTAACGTTCCTCCCAGTCTTTTAATCCAAGACCTGGACAACAACATACCAAACTTTGGGGGAACGTCAGCTACCACAATATCCATGACCACGCTCTTCATGGGTAGCTGAAATAAAGAGACCACCAGGTCTTTGATGACTCCAAGACATTGCACCCTCCTTGAATCAAAAGAGTACAAATCATGATAGGCCTTTGTCACTTCCAGTCCTAGCTCTTCCATGACCACCTTGGGCATAAGGTTATGGGAGGCTCCTAAATCCATGAGGCAATTATGCAACACTTTGTCATGTATGTTCAAGGAGGTGTAGAAGGGAGGGGACGAGTCATCTCTATCTTCTATCATGGGGCCTAAGATGACGACTGGCTTCTCATCTTGAAGGTTTACTTAGTCAGTGGAAGGATGGGGGGACTCAGATTGTAGCAACTTGGAGAGGAATCTTTTGAAGTCTTCATTTTTAACTAGTTCCGAGAGGGGAATGGGGATTCTAATCTTTTGAATTTCATGCTCAAAATTAAAGGAGGAAATAGGCTTAGGAGCTTCCCTTATCTCAGTGACAGGTTCTTTGGCTGCCGACGAAGCACTACGAGTTATCTTTTCTTTAGTAATGGTTGTCGCATATTTAGTAGGCCTTTCTGCTATGAGGGGCTGGTCTCGGCTGTCAAAGTCTCCTTCTTTCTTTCTTGACATGAGGTTATATCTATTAGAGGTGTGACCGACCCTTTCTCCTTTACCTAACTCATGGATTTGAATGTTCATCAGGGATTCTTCATATGCAGACTATGTCAAATGGGGAAAAGGAGGAGCTTCTTCAATACAGTGGATCTCAAGGTCGAGTTCATACACCTCTTCCCCCTCCTCATGAGAAACTAGGTTGTTCTGGAGGGGGGTCTGAATCCTCTGATCATCCCTGTCTCTGCTCCTCTATTCCCTAGGTAAAGCCTATGGCACGTTGTTATTAGGCTTCCTGAAACCCCTACAATCTGCATTTTGGGGATTTCTGTAGATGGGCCTCCCTTCTAATTCCCACCTTTCCATTCTAGCAGAAAGTGACTTTAGTGCTCTAGTTGTCTCATATGTCTGGTGGGGCAGGGGAGAGGAATTGGATGAGGAAGCTTCAGGCTTGTTCTTGGACGTATTTCTATCACCAGCGTTCTTGAGTCGGTTCACAGCCAATACGTTAGATTCTACCTCCATGGCTGCATCCTGCATGTGGGCCAGCGTGGTGGATCTTCTCTCTCTTAGCAGTAGGCAGAAATCAGGATCAAAAGAGCTGGAGTAAGTGATCTTAGCCGAGGCTTATGAGGGTTTAATCTCTGCGGGGATTTTGTGGTACATTTTATTGAATCTCTTACAGAAGTCAGAGACAGACTCTCCTTCTTTTCTCTTTAAAGACCCAAACTCCGTCATGTAATACATTAAGTCCTTTTTATCTCCCCACTGTCTCAAAAAGGCATTATCCAAAGCTTTGATCCCATCAATAGATCCAGGAGGCAGGGCCTTAAACCATTTTCTAGCCTCTCCTTGGAGACTATGGACAAAAATCCTCATCCATACGTCTGCGTGCATGATAACATTATCATCCGCGAAAGTGTAAAAGGTTGCTAGGTGTTCTTCTGCAGTTATGTCCCCCTCGCCTGTAAACTTGGGCAGTTGCTTTAGGTATCCATCTGGTGGGAGGGCATTGAGAAGCTGTGATAAGACAAGAGGAGCGTACCTAGTAGCTATTATAACCTCAATCCTGGTCATGGGGGGATTTGCTCCTGCCATAGGGATATTATGTAAAGGGGAACTCGGAGGAGAAGGAGTTCAAAAAGGGGATACCAGGGGTGAGCTGCTAAGGGGAGTGGGAAACAATAGGGGGTTTAAGGAGAAAGCTAGGGAGATCAAGTCGACAAATGCTTCTCATTGTGCAGAAGCGACAACAGTGGCAAGAGGGGAAGCGGAAAATCTAGGAGTAGGGAAATCTTCCATGCCCTGGGCCTATGCCAAGGTACAACTTCAACGGAAAGGGGAGTGACAAGGATTTCTCCCTCTAATCCTAGACCAGGGGAGGAAACCTCAACAGGAACACTCCCGAAATCCAGGAAATGGGACACTTCAGAAGGCGGTCTGCTGGGAAACTGAGGCTGAGAAAACAGAGTTTCTACAAAAGGGGATGACAAATTACCTGGTTCGGCAACGACAGCTTCTCCTTCAGAGGCGTTTCCTTTCCCGCGAACTACCTCCTGATCAGCTTCAGGTGTAGCTAGAGGCAGCTGAGGATGGGACCGCGTGTGTCTGCCTCGAGAAGCCACAATGGACGCAGCAAGTTCGCCACAGTGGAGTCGTCACAATGGAGTCGCCAGGTGCATAGTAGCAATCTTCAAATATTCTAATGCCTGGTGCACCCTCAGGATCAGAGGCTCAGTGTCGTTCAATCTCGGGGAAAATTTTCAACTTCATCCCTGGCAACAGCGCCAGAAATGTTAGCATCGGAAGTCACTCCTGGATTGCAGCAAGAGCAGAGCCCGACGCCCATCAGTTTTATGTCATGGTAGTTTTTAATGGGTGATCAAATGGACAGAGACTCGGGGAGATGTCACTCTAACTCAGAGACTGGGTCTGGCATGTAAGAAACAAAGGAGGTCTTGATCTAACTTCAGTCAGCGGGTTGATTTGAAAATGAACAGGTTGAAGACTTGGTGAGAGGAGTGGACAAACTACCTCAGGCAACATGCCCTTCAGTAATTTGTAGCAAAAAAACTCTGAACGCGAGATCCTCTAGTTCAGAGATTCGAGAAACCGAAAGGGGGGACTTGACTGGATTCTCCAATTCCAAGTTGTTCAGCGCTGAGAAAAACACAGGGATCGATTAGAAACAATACGACTGTTACAATGATCCAATTCAACATCATCCTATAACAGCTACAACTCGACTGGATTCTCCAATTCCGAGCCGTTCTAATCACAGTGTAAACAAAGACGTGAAAGAAACTGACATTCATAAGACAAGAAGTCTCAAAAGTCCATGCATAACCAAAATACAGTGCTTCATTAAAGATTTACAACTAGGAGCTCTGCTCAACCATCGATGGATACAAAAATGGAAAAGCTGCCTACATATACTCCTCCCCTTTTTGCCCAACAGAGGCATCTTAGAACTTTCAATGGGTGACGTCTCCTCAATCAAATCTGTCCTTTGTTCCCCTATCATACGCCTCTTTAATTCAACATGGCTCGCACCAGGGGGTAGCTGAGCCCTTTGAATGTTGAATTGGCGTGTGCAAGTTCCTCTGGCGAGTTGAAGACTCGGCGTGGCCTTCCTGAAGAGAACCGGTACAGGGGACCCTCCCGGGTAGACTTTCAGCTGGGACCTCCATACTCGGCAATAAATGAGTGATGCGAGGTTTCACCCACCCTCTCTCTTCCTTATCCATTCCGAGCAGGTATCAGGATCCAAATCACGTCGAACTGGAGTCTGAAGAGCACAGTGCCCCCCTTCTGAGACTTAGTTCGGAACCTTCGGCCAAATGAAAACGAAAATGCCCCTCTTCCAGACCTCCTTCTTTATGACCAGGCGCCAAAACCATGGGCCCGACTCTGGGCGCTTTCAGAGCTTCAGGATTCGGGGTTTCAAGAGGTGAAGCGACGAGGAGATCTTACTGCGTGAATTCCTGAACGTCGACATGAAGTAGATACGTGTCGCGCGTCCTTCAGATGAACGGCCCAGATATTATTTACTATTATAAAGAGGTTGTCCCCCCCTTTACGCGCTCGCTTGATATGACCTGGTGCTGAGACCCCGGGCTTCATTCGAAGGGTGTTTCGGAGATTTGTCGATTGACACTTCCAAGTGCAATGAGCTAAGAGCTCCCTGTTTCCCGAAACCCTGATCCGCGATATACCGACAGGCTGCCACCTGTCCTGGTGAGATCAGACGGTCCAGATTTGTTTTGAACCATGGTGCTCCCTCTTGCTAAACCCTAGGCAACTCGGTAGCTCCGAAAACCCGATGACTGTCGATCTGTTTTTATGGATGGATCTCGGCCGTCGACGGCAAAAAACTTCGCCCTCTTGCTTAACTTGCTACTGAAAACGGGATTCTCCCGTGCTGCGCTTGGGTGCTTTCTGTGCAAACTGCGGGTCTGGGTTCCTTCGTGCCTAGGACAGAAATAATCACTAACAAGTTCAAAAATTTGAACATTGATGATGAATACTGTGATGATGAGGTGGATGCAGCTGTTTTCACAAAGGAGGGGTATTTTGACAATCAGATTGCAAGCAGAGGTATCATTCAACTAAAGAGAAACATCATTCCCGAGGGTTTGGTCCCATTGGAGAAACTCTTTGATAATAATGATGTGGCGAAAAGTCCAAAGATTACAGTAAATGAAGGGAATGTAGAAGATTGCAATATTGGGACCCCAAAGGATCCAAATATCATTAAGCTATCCAGAACGATTAGCCTTGAAGTCAAGGAGAGATACGTAAAATTGATGAAAGAGTTCCCTAATGTTTTTCCCTGGAGCTATGATGATTTGAAAGTCTATGACACAAGTATGATTCAACATGTTATCCCAATGAAAGAAGATCACAAGCCATTCAAACAGAAATTGAGAACAATAAATCCTTTGTTTCTACCCCTGATTGAGAAAGAAGTAAAGAAGCTATTTGAATCCAAAATCATAGTGTCCCTGAGATTTTCCAAATGGGTGGAAAATATGGTGCCAGTCAGAAAGAAGAGGGGAGAAATCCAATTGTGTGTGGATTTCAGGAATCTGAACTAAGTATCTCTAAAATACCATTACCCATTGCCTAAGATGGATCATATTTTACAGAAGGTGGTGGGTTCTCAGAAGATGTCAATGTTAGATGGCTTCTTAGGATACAATAAGATTATGGTGCACCCTGACGATCAGGAAAATACAACATTTACCACACCATGGGGAACATTTATATATGCCAAGATGCCTTTTGGGCTTATGAATGCAGGGGCGACGTTTCAAAGAGCTATGGATATAGATTTTGCTGATGAAAAAGAACAATTCATTGTTATCTACCTTGATGACATCACTGTGTATTCTGCCTCAGATGAAGAACACCTCAAGCATCTTAGAAGGGCGTTTCAAAAATGTAGAAACTTCAGAATCTCGTTGAATCCTAAGAAGTCAAATTTCTCCATGGAAGAAGGAAAGTTGTTGGGTCACATTATTTCAAAAGAAGGGATAAAGGTAGATCCCAACAAAGTTGAGGGAATCTTGAAAATTGGCATACCCAGAAGTAAAAAAGAGGTTCAATCTTTCCTGGGGAAAGTAAATTTTTTGAGAAGGTTTATCCCAAATTTGGCTGAAATCATAAAACACATCACCAACATGCTCAAGAAGGGAAATGAAATAAAGTCGATTCTTGAAGAAAGAAAATCCTTTGAAGACATCAAAGAGGCATTGGCCAAGGCTCTAGTACTTGCAAGTCCTAATTTTGAGAAGTATTTCATATTGTTCTCTTTCTCCTCAGAACACACAATTGCTGATGTTTTACTCCAGAAAGATGACCAAAATTTTGAGAAACCCACAGCGTATTATAGCAAGACGTTGAGGGATGATCCTTTGAAATATGACATCATGGAGAAGCAAGCATATGCTCTATTCAAAGCCTTGAAAGAATTCAGAGTTTACATCCTACATTCCCATACTACTGCTTATGTACCCATCAACTCAGTGAAAGACATCTTAACCTAGCCTGATCCTGAAGGAAAGAGGGGAAAGTGGATAGCAGTGTTGTTAGAATACGACCTTGAGATCAAACCCACCAAGTTGATCAAATGACAGGGGCTTGTGAAGCTGATGGCACAAATGAATTGTGAACTCTTAGGAATAAATTTCATTACAGACCTATCAGAAGGCATAGAATAAGAAAGGACTCCTCAAATATCCCATAAATTTCTTAAATCCACATGGTATGCAGACATCATCTTTGTGTTGAAAAATTTGCAGGCTCCTCCTGAATTCAGTAAAACAAAGGCTAGATTCTTGAAACTGAAAGCAACAAAATTTTGTATAGTGAATGGATCTCTGTATTGGAAAGATCCAGGGGGGAATTTTATTAAGTTGTTTAATAGAAGGAGAAGAAGAAAAAACTATCAAAGAGTTCCATAAGGGTGACTATGGAGGTCATCATTATTGGAAGACAACTGTGCACAAGATTTTGAGGGTTGGGTTCTATTGGCCCAACATTTTCCTTGATGTCTATAAAGAGGTTTCAAAATGTGATGAATGTCATTATTTTTATGGAAAAGGAAAATTGCAACCTCTGCCTTTGAAACCCATTTCTGTCGAAGCTCCTTTTAGAAAGTGGGGTCTCGATTTTATAGGGGAAATACATCCACAATCCTCAGCCAAACACAGGTGGATTCTGACAGAAACGGATTATTTCACTAAGTCGATTGAGGCAGTTCCCACCAAGCAGGCAACAAATGATGTTATCATTCGGTTTTTAGAAGAAAATATTATGTCCAGGTTCGGGTGCCCGACTAAGATCATAACAGACAATGCAACAACTTTCAAGTCCAAGAAAATAGAAAAAGTTTGCAGTGATTACAATATCACCCTTGGTCATTCTACATCATACTACCCTCAAGGGAATGGGTTGGTTGAGTCTTTGAATAAAATCTTAGTTAGAATCATGAAAAAACTGTTGCAAGAGAATAAAAAGGCATGGCACAAAAAGCTCATCCATTCACTGTGGGCTGAAAGAATATCCCCAAAAAGATCCATTTCCATATCCCCTTTCCATATCGTCTATGGCACTGAATCAATTTTTCCTACTACATTGGGGTTGCCAGTAATGAGACTTTTGCAGGAGCAAGATGCTGAGACAGATTCCACACGAAGAAGGAAGGATGAACTCATCAGTGTACAACAAGCCATAGAAAAAGCTTTTGACAATACTCAACTGTGCCAAGACAAGATCAAAGAGGATTTCGACAGACATACCAAGGTGGATGACTTCGAACCAGGAGACTTGGTACTAAAATGGGATGCCAGAAATGAAGATAAGGGAAAACATGGAAAATTTGATCACCTATGGCTGGGCCCGTTCAAAATTGCAGCATACCGTGGGAGTAATGCCTACTTACTACAGGAGAGTAATGGAGACATAGTTGGAGGAGGGCCTATGAACGACAGGTTCCTCAAGCATTACATTGTTTTAACAATCATCACCCTACCCATTCATTGTACATAATCATTTTTACGTTTTCTTTTTGCATAAAGAACTTGGAATAAAAGAAGCATAGTTGAAGCCCGAGGTGAAGACCTTGAGATATGCTGGGTCGATTTTGAGTTTTTGAATAAAGACCAGTGGATTCAGATCACATGGATAAGTCACATCCCAATGGATAGGCACTAGATCTACAGTTCTTTGCTACCTCACAGGGAGGACAACATCCCCAATTGGAGCCTATGTTATCACCATAACATTCTTAGATGGAATCCAAGTTTCAGATTTAGTGAGGGGATACATCAGGGTGGAGGTGCAATAGGTTGGAGGACCCAGTTACACATAGCGGATAAGGGCCAATATAGTAGAGGCGTGGATGTTGATGGGACCTGGCATACCATAGATATTGAGCGGCCCAGATCGATGGCCAGAACACATATCAGGCGATGAAGTAGCTCGAAAGATAATTGTTAGAGGGCGGGCCTGGGAAAATACCATGGTTTCATTTCGTGGACACATGTCACCACCAGAGGCATATCGGGGAGAAAATAGGTCTACCCAAAACAATTTTGCCTCATGCCCGATATTGAAAAGCGCATATAAAAGGAGGGCCCCGGTCATTATTTTATGATATTTCAAATCATTCGAAAATTTGAAATTTGGCGCAAACGCACCATTCAAAACTGAAGCTCGACAGTGAACCAAATTTGTGCATTCTCCACCGATTCATAGGTATTTTTCATCATGGCCATGAAACCTATCATTTTATCCGTAACAAAGCAAGACCCTACCTCTAAAGAAGAAGCCCTAATTGACAGGGACTCTGATGTATTTGACACAGAAATAAAAGTCTCACCCATTTCCGTGTCCAGGGATAATTTGCTAGACAATGTTGGAAAACGAATACCCTTCCTCGAAGCAGCCCAACCTTCCATTACCCCTTACGTCATAGAAGTCATTTTCCCTTTCCCAGAGTTCGTAAGCTGGTGTGAAGAACAATATTCACAGGAAGAAAAAGGTCATTTTGAATAAGTTAGGGTGATAAGTCTTATGCGAAATAGATAGCTCGTCAATTCGACACGCCCTCAATATACAAGAGTCTTCCCCCTCAGTGTTAGAGCCCTTCGAGGAAGAGAAAATGATCACAGTCTACAGAGAATGTCCCTCCGAAGTAAAAACCATATTTTTACAAACCATTGTTGAACCTGAACATCATTCTGAGAGTCTGGCATTACCTATAAATGTAAGCATCATGGTTATTGAGGTCCAATGGGCTTGTTCCATACTTAGCCAAATTTTAGGATTGGATAAAGACAATTTTGTAGTAGAAGTCATGCTGGGTTTCCTGTTGACCTTTTTTCTGTCAGAGTCCAGTCACTCTGCCTGTATAAGTTTTGAAAGTTTCATCGTTGACAATATGCACCAACAGCTGGTAAATTTCAATTCACTGAGACACTTCAGGTACTACATGCACTTGTTGAGAATGTTCCTAGAATCGAATAAAACAAAATTCCCTGAAGCTGCATTCATCTCGATTGAATGCAAAAGGATCACAATGTTTATTTTCATAAATAAGATCATGTCCAGGGTTTATAGTCTCATCTTCGGCACAGACCTGCCAAGGGTTTTGTAAGAAATGAAAATCTTTTTACAACCCAATCCAGAGAAGAGGGTGAGATATTGGATGGTGTTCATGCATTCTACTATGATTTGGGTATATGGTTATCAATAAGGACCTTACCTTTTACCTTTCTTCCTGAACCCCAAAGTATTTTCCCTAGAGTTCATCAGACAAAGAATTATTTCGGAGACAAGGCATTTTCGGAAAACGCATAAGGCATCTAACTTAAAATTTCCTTTCATAATAGGACCCTTTGTGGTAAATACTAGGTCATGTTTGCCTCATATCTAGGCCAAAATCAGTGGATTCAGATTTACACAGTTACAAGGGAGGAAATATGACTTGCACAAGATCATATCTAAAAGAATACTAATGAGTATACAAGGCCCCTACGAGCATGAACAGGCTGAAGGATTTGATAAACTGGAAAACTTGGAAACCTGTGCAGATATGGAAGTCACTTTTCAACCTGATCATACACAACAAATAGAGGCATCCCTGCAACAGATCCAAACACAAAAAACTTCTCCAAGGTTGATTATTAAAGATCCCAAGATGAGTGTTTATAACAAAAGGAGCAGTTCAAAGGCCTTGGGAACCAATGGTCAACAAAATGTTCTCAAGAAAGTGAAGATCGCACAGTCCCCACTGGTAGTAAATATTGAGGAGGAAGAGCCCAAAGAGAAAAGGAGCATGGAGATGGTGGAAATAAGAAGCAAAGACGAAGAAGCTAACACAGAGAGTATGCCATAGGGTGAAAGCAACTTAAGGAATTTCAACAGCAAGAAACATATCTTTAGGAAGACACTTGGGGCAGTTTACCAATCTAGAGAATATTTAGCAAATCATTATGTTGTGAAAGAAAGTATGGAAAATAGTGAGATAAGAGATTTGTTGCCTAAAGTAGAAAAGATATCCCAACACAGGGCTTCCATGTTCTCAGTCAAAGATGTAGAAAGAAAGACATTTAACATAACAGTAGCAGATGAGGATAAAGTGTCTGAAATAAAGTTGCACTATGAGAAGATTAGTGCCCCATACAAGGTAAGGTTCCACAGAAACACCAATGACATGATATATTCAGACTACCTGAATCTAAGTATGAGGATTTCAATATTAACGACTGATGCACTTAAATTAGATGGACAGTTGAAGCAGGCGAAAACATCCAGCAAAGCCTGGCTGACCCAAGTCAAAAGATTTGAATCTAAAGGCCCTTAAGGGGTAAAGGCTTCTTTAGATGAGAAAGAGAAGATGATCCAAAGCCTAAAGAAGAAGTTGAAGGTGTCTGCCACGGAACATTCACAGACAACAGATTTAGTTGCTCATGAGAAAGAAAATGAGACATTCAGACAAGAAGCACTAAATTACAGAGCTAAAGTGTTGTAGCTGGAAAAAGAAAAAGAGAATTTGTCACAAGGACAGGTAGAAACATTAAATATGGTTGTTATTGTACCTTCTAATACAGAACCTGGATCAAGCACTGATGGATTGGTTCAGGCTATGTCCCAAGTAAGCTTAAAGACATGGGAGATCAAGAGCCTTAAGGAGGTCATAGAAAAGCTGCAGCAAGAGATGAAAATGAAGGAAGAAAGGATGGCCCAATTTCAAAAGGATAATCAAGATTTGCACAAGAGGGGGTGAACAAGATGAAGATGAAGTTGAAGGGAAAAATATTGTTGCAAGGAGATAAACATGTAATCCGGGATGCTATTGTTGTTGAAGTTGCTAAATTCAGAGTTTATCTAAATTTTATAAATGACAAAGACGACATGGATATCATTGCCCGAAACAAATGTACTATTCTTAATGAAACACTGGCGAAAAAACCTTCGAAATGGGCCCAAAACACTATTGATTTGTTGAATTATGTGCCCAATGTCGATCTTTAGACCATTGGGGTAAAGGACAAAACTGCACTGATCATTTGGGCCAGGAGGATCATCACTAAACATAATTTTCTCAAATCGATTCAAACCAAAGCTGTGCAAATGGAACAGAGTATACAAGAGTTTAGGGATACATTTGAACAATTGTTTATTAAGGGCCTCCCACCATTTTGGGATGGTAAAGGGAAATTATACAATCAAGAGGAATAAAATTCTCTCCTCACTCAGTGTAGAATGGATCATTTAAAATTTTAAGGCCTGGAAGAGAACCTGAAGGGGCCCAGTTTAGTGGAATATTTGGCTGCAGACTTTGAGACTTTGAATCAGTTCAAGACAGTGAATATCGAGTTTCCAACTATGTCTTACACTACCTGCATTGACCTGGAGATGATGGATTACGAGATTCCTTCTGACTCATAGTGGAAGGAGATCGTACGGTTAGGTAAGACGAAATGCAGTTTTCTAGGGACCAGTAAGCAACCTCCAGGTGTCACCAAACTGGCAAGTTCGACAGGGAATCACAACAAGACAAATGGTGCAAAGGAAGTCGAGCAGTCAGAGAGATCCATCCCTAGTCTATGAAACATTTTTTGTTTAATCATTGTAAATCGGTTCATATGTTGAGACTGTCAATTGAAATTATTATAGTCAGTTTTAGAAGCTGAAACGTTTCGGTTTCAGCCATTGTAATAGAATTGTAGAAGTACTAGAAATTCTGAATGAATTAATGTTGAAAGAATTGCAAGGGAACCTTTTTGTTGCTTCTAAACTCTATTGTAATTTTCTAGAGCTGAATTGAATATACATGCATAAGCTTTTGAAGTCTCTATGAAAAGATTCTAATGGTGGTGATATGAGTTTTGTCTTCTCTCATCATATGTATTTCCTGTGATTCTTTATTTCCATTTCCATTGTCTTATGTTTAAATTGGATAGTTAAAAGCTCAGAATTCATCTTGTGATGCTCTCGGCTTAAGCAATTTAAACTGTGTGAATTTCCTCTTAACTAATTCAGAATTCATTTCAGTAATGCTCTGATGCAGTTATTTGTTTTCTCTTTCTTCTTAAACCCTGCTTAAACTCAATTAACAACTCAGATTAATTGCCTCATTTAGCCTATATCCTCTGGAGATTTCTACTGGCTAGTCATTGTTTTCATTCAATTTCAGAATTTTGACTCCTTAGCCCCGAGTGTTCCTCCCCTTCTTTGCCATCAATTTTATAAAAAAGCCCCAAAACAAACGAAATCTAGCCACGGATTATCAAATAAATACCCAGTGACACGAGAGATCCCTCTCTGAGTTGAGTAGGCTAGTGCCTAGCTCTAAAGTAGGTTGAAACAATTACCTCTGTCGTTTGTCTATCAGTCAGACAAAATTTACAGAGTGATAACACTGCCAAGTACTAGAATTGGATTTTTCTGAGTGGAAGGAAGTTGTGAATCCCAAATCTATTATTGTAGGACAACCTCTCATAGTTGATGACATCAAATCCATCATATGCGACGTATGTTGGGGGAACCATTTTGAGAATTATTGTCCAAGGAAAGAAAAGGATTGGGAGAACAAGCTTGAAGTAGCTCAAGTGATTTCGACCAAGGATGGGTTGTAGAAGAGAGTATCCTAACCCACCACCATTGCATGACTTGGAAAGAAGAGACAAAATAGTTCAAACACCATTGATGGGAGCGCTCAAAGAGGAGAAGGCCCATCAAAAAAAAAATAAGAGCAGTGAAAATAAGAGGCCGAATAGAATTAGACATAGGAATGTTGTGTGCCTTCTCTATATGAAGGACCACTTCGCAAAATACTACCCATAGAAAGGGAGGGTCGCTCGATTGGTTAAGAAAGATGATGTCCAACAAAATTCCAAAGAGAAACAACCTAGCATTTCAAAGGAGACAGTTCAGACTCAACAACGTTCAAAATAAGCATTTGGGGATTTCATGCAGAGGAGTCAAAAGGAGGACAGAGAACCTTCGTAGAACTTGGACGAGATAGGTCTCCATTTTGTGAATGCAATAGTATGCAGACTGAAGGATGTGACACTTATTGACACTGGTGCAACACACAACTTCATTGGGGAATAAATTTTTAACTCACTTCATTGCGAGACTGAGGAGAATGCAAGTTTGTATAAGGTTGTTAACTCTGCTATGAAGACGACAGTTGGGATAGTTCATTCAACCCCTATGAATATAGGATACTAGTTCGACAACTTAGATTGGATGATTGTCCCTTTGGATGATCATGTTGTGATCCTTGGGAAAGACTTTTTTAAGTTTGCTCAAGCAATCCCCTTGGTATCTGAAAATTGCTTGGTATTTTTGGGTGAGACAAAAGTACGAAGTGTGCCTATGGTGAGAAAAAGTAGGCTTGAATGGAAGCTATAGATCTCTGCAATTAGATTCGTAGATGGGGTCAATGCAGGAAACCCTCTACACAACATGGTGCAGTAGACAATAGATGATCCAAACATACCCTCTTTGACAACACATGGGTGGAGGAAGCTGGAATCTGGTGGAAGTGGAGACTTTTGTGAAAGTAATTGTGAAGAATATAGGACTAATGCAAGTACATCAGATGAAACAAGAAGGAAAGGACCGAGAGATCATTGCGACTCTTTTGGAATATGCGGGATAGAGTAATCAGTCGAAGTCACCATCAAAATCGGAGATTTATGGAGGATGGTTCAGTGACCTTCACAGAGCCACCAAGCTGAGTGACATAACCAAACAACATGTTAAAGAAATCATCAGTTTTGACTTGGAGGACGAAGAAAAGGAGGTAGGAAGAGAGGATCATGCTCCCGCATCGATTGTTAACTTCTGTTGAAAATCCATGGGGATATATGACTTCCAATTGATAGCCGAACGACTTGAACAACTTGGGTGCTCACCAAAGGAGGTCAGGTTGGTCCTAAGGTATTTGTGAACTAAACATAAGTCAGACACGATGTTTTCTCATAGCCTTAGAGGTGGCTATTGAGCTTACACCATATACTAAGCAAGATAATGTGTGGGCGCATTTCTAGGAGGAAATACAACCCAATATACCTTGAGAGAGGCACAAACATAGTGTAGGTGAAGTCGAGAAGGATAGTAATTTGGGAGCTTGGGCATGAAGAGAAGAACGTAGACATAAAATAATGATTTTTGGTGTGAGGAAGTATGTTTTCATGGGTTTGATGCGACGGTAGGGCTAGCTACCCGACCAGTCCAAGACGCGGGGGAGCTCAATGTGCATAGGCATATCAGGGTGCAACATGAAACATCCAAGTGACTATTTTATTAAGTGTTTCGCATAGGTGTTCTAGACGAAGTCTGGCAGTACTGGTAAAGTGGGAAAGGTGCACAGGCACATCTGGAACTATGGTTGGATAGAGTAAGAGGCACCTAGGTTTCTCATCAATGAAGGTGAATGATAGAACTGGTGAGTCAATGACAAGGAATCACAAGTCCATTGATGTGTTCAATTTAGACTTGTCTACAACTATAGGAGAAGGTCGTTGCGACATTGGAGAAATGTGCGAGTAGTAGCATAGTTGGACGATGGAGCACTTGAATAACCACAAGGTGTCTTGGGTTGTGTAACTGGTGAGATGGATGAAATATGAAAGTGTGTTTTAGTGTAGATGAGTGGACTGTTATGTGGTTCGACATGAAGAAGAGTGATGAAGGGATACGACAAGTTGGTGACTAGGAGCATAACCAACGAAGCCTCCTCAACATCGTTGAGCCATGTGCTCCTAGTACATTGTTCTATTGTAAACGAGATACAAGCTTGATTCATTATATGATAATAAAATGACGAGTGTTAGGTCGAGTTGGGCCATCCAATTTACACATATTGGACTGTGTATTATGTTTCATGTTCTTGGTTGAACCATGCTAAGTGTTGAATGAATAAAAAGTTAAACACATAACTGTTATAAGATTTGAAGTGTAGGCATACTCACAACCTAGTAGAATCAGGTTGGATTTGCCACCGATTTGGAAACATTTACAGTGTCGCATGGTCTCCAAGCCACCAGGAGACTTGGGCAAGCCAAGTCTATTCTTCCCCGGGCATCTGGAGTTGGGTTTGTGACACATATGATATCATGTTTTCCCTCATTTATCCTTCCTTGCATCCCAGTGACCCCCTTCTTCCTCAACTAGTTTCCCCCTCTCATCTCCAAATCCTTTTGCAAGTTTGATCATGTCTAGAGGAAACAAAATGAGTAGGAAATCATT
>ML833643.1:0-24492 GCA_009831015.1 Picea engelmannii
GGGAAAAATTGCCTTGTCGAACCAGAAAGTCTTCAACTTTGTTGCACCATCAGGTACATAGCTTCATGGCACATGGAGTTGACCCCCTAGTTGAAATAGGTGGTCAACACTTCCCTAATGCGCATGTGTTCCTCACTCTACTTTCTTCCTCATGCGTCTTCCCTATTCCTTGATTTACTCCTTCTCCTATGCACCCTCCTTGGTCTCTTATGGTAAAGTGCGCTCTCTACACTATATATTGGATGAACTACATGGTATTATTGTTGGATTTTTGTAGTAGCAACATACTCTTATTCTTCTCTCTCCTCTCTCATTCTCTAGTCTAGCTACTCTCTCTTTGAGCAAAGATAGTCATTGTACCAGTTGTGGACTTGTTGATTGTGGCACAATCAACCCTTTTGCAAGCCTATAATAAAAAAGTGTTGTGTTTGTTTCCGAACTTTCCTTCTTGTTGATATTTTATTTTGTTCTTGCAATTAGATTAGTAGTTCATGCCATTTATTGTGATATCTATCTATCATTTAAGTGATTTATCTTCTATTTTCTTCTATCTCTCTTGTGCTAACCCTGTAAGATCCCTCCAAGTGACATAAATTCTACTTTTCCCTTACGTCTTTGGCAGTTTTTACACGTTGTCCAAGACATTTCACTTGCTTTTTTTTGACACTAGTTGCAGAAAATCAGACCTTAAGACAACAACAAAGTACCCTAGGGACTCCCCCCTGAGGTTGGCATTCACCAGCCCAAACGGAGAGGGGTCTAGCCCATGACAGTTTGGGGCTTTTCTCCTTGAATTAGCACCTTCTTCATCACTATTTTTTCTGTTATATCAGCTCAATTGGAGGGTGAAAAAGTGTGCTAACAGGTTTCTATATATCGCCACCCCCACCACTCAGAGAATCAACAGTCATCAAGGCAAGGGTATGAGTGACAACAAACTCACTATGCATCTACAGGGAACTAGAAAGGCACCCAATATGGAGGCACATGGAGGACTAAATGCAATGCATCGCGACATCAGAGTAGTGAAGCGAAGACATGGACCCCTAGGAGAAATCAGAATCAAGATCAAGGAGGAAGAGCCATAGTTGGACCCCATGTCCACATTTCACTAGGATGGATGGAGGCTCGTGCATGGTACCAATTGACTACATTGCTTAGTAGGTCATATTATATGGCTTCTTCTCATGTAGTAAGGACGAAATATGCCAAGGGAGATGTAATGTAATGTACCTAGGGAGGATAATAAGGGAATCGAGATACCTGGGAAGGTACCTGTTAACCCCTGGATTTTCTCCCTTAGAGATCCAAAGGGTTAAGAGCCAACATACACTATTTGGGTTGGCATTCAGAGATTTTCCCAGATTTAACACTTGTATGAGCCAGAGTTTGGTTCCCATCAGAGATAGGTACATGACTAGTATGTGGTTGTTTTTGCTTCAGAGATAGAGCTAGCACAATATCACATGGATTTGAGAGAGTTTGCTATTTTTAGCAGGTGCCCTAGTTTTTAGGAGACAGAGACCGGAGACTCATATGGCAATTTTGAGCATATAGTATTGGTCCTTACAGAAAATCGAATTTGATGAGCCTATTTCAGGCGACATGCAAGGGCCTACTATTTTTAGCAGGTGGAGTTCCAACCTCCAAGGCTCGCATGTCAATTTTGATTACATATTTGAAATCCTCATGGAAAATCGAATCCGATGCATATGATATCATTGACATGCAGTGAGATTATATTTTCAGCAGTGTCTATTTTCAGACATTTGACGCATGGCAATGGTCTCCTAGTCATCTTGGACATATTTGGTAGTTTCTTATTTTTTAGGGTTGAACCCCTATTTTTAGCAGTTTCTATTTATAGCAGGGGTGGTTGCCTCCAAAGGTGACAAGTGGCAGGGTCAGATTTCGACAAATGGCAGTGATGCAGTGTGACATGTGGCAGTTGGGTGGCTTAATTAATGAAGGGGGTGCACTTTCCAAGGAATGAAGCAATTAATTGAAAAATAATTAACGAAGGAGGCGTGGATGAGGTGGTTGAAGAGGACAGAAGCAAAATAACACAGAAGAATAACAGAAACTAATCTTTGCTTGATTCAAAATGTTTACATCTGCCACTATTTACAGAGGTCTTGGAAGACTCTGTAGTGTCCAGAGGGTTCTCGGAGCGGGAGATATGTCAGTGGCTAAGTCGATGGATATGGCGGTGGAAGAAGAGTCTAGAAGTCTAGTGGTTGATGAGGTAGGTAGAAATTAATTCCTCCAACACTTTCCCCTAATTTCTACTACTAATTACATCAATATTTATAATGCCCAATGCTTCTCTCAAACACTCAAATTGGTCTTGCGCTAAAGCCTTTGTAAGTATGTCTGCAAGTTGCTCCTTTGATCTGCAATGTCTCCTCCTTAACGAATACGTGTCTTGGTTAGGTCTTTATCTGAGTCATGTCATCATCTTCAGTTTCTATCTTCATATGGTT
The DNA here is from genome assembly GCA_009831015.1 of Picea engelmannii. Lineage (NCBI taxonomy): Eukaryota > Viridiplantae > Streptophyta > Pinopsida > Pinales > Pinaceae > Picea > Picea engelmannii. The sequence continues at coordinate 2,484 of ML833643.1, forward strand.
GGGCTTCCTTCAATGTGCTACTTTATTTTACTAGCTTCCCCTCATCATAAATCACCTTGGGATTTTACGGCTTACCCCTAACCATTACAATGCTTAGGAACCATCACACCAAGTGGTTTCTAGTTGACCACAAACTTTGCTTACTGGTGGTTTTCGTTGACCACGAACCTTGCATGATGGGGAAATTGATTTACACAATACGCACTCACTTGAGTTTCATTCTCAAACATTTTTTGCTTCTTCTTTGTACCTGCATAACATTGATTAATGCTCAAACTTTTGCATCTTCCTTTTGCACCTGCAAACAACTGATCATTGATGTCCATATAAAAAGAAATCCATCTACCGAGATACGTGGGTACCATCCGTTGTACTCGCCAGTTCTCTAGGTATCCTTTTCACGTACATGTTCATCAATACATTAGACTCTTTTAGTCATAACTTGGTCCCGACTCCCAACCAACTCACACTCCAAGATTACTTAATCTCACATTCCTCCCTTTAATTGAAGATCTAACTTCTCCGATTACCATCAAACTTAGATACGAGTACACCTACCACCCTCGTACCTACCTAGTGGTTAATTCCACAGTTTGATGCCACATCCACTCTTTATGCCTAAGAGGGATACACTCTACATGATCACTCTAATCCATGTAGGCCTGACTCAACAGGGTTTACTAAACACCCGAGGAATATAGCTTACCTTGCCTATGGCTAAGCTTTACAACTTTGGACCAAAAAACCTCTAGGGTGTCAGGTACTACCGATCATGCACCCCTTACATCACTTATCATTATAACATTTTATCACAGGTACAAGAAGTAGTATTTACTAAATTCCCAAATTATAAGCCCATTACATATAAACCCATTCAATATGCCCAATAAGCCCATTGCTTATTATCACTATACATATCCTAATACAACAGATGCCAAATATTATCCACTTCTATCCGAAAAAGTGAGTGCACATGCTTTGTATGCCTCTATAAAGAATGCAGACAACGCTCACTCTTAGCATCAAAAAGACAGCAGACAACGCTCACTCTTAGCATAAAAAAGACATAGCATTCTATGTAGGTACTGCAAGAAGTCTGCCAACTCCAATTTGAAATCATACATGACTCATACACTTGACCTTGACCTTCTCTCACTTGAACTTGACTCTCACCTTAACTCAATTTCTAAGACTGAACCCCACATGACCATTCATGTTGACTCCCTCCTCCTCTTTTATGCAGACAACACATCCCCATGATAAATTCTTCCATGCTTGATCTACCCATTCGACCTGAGAATATTAGCGACATCTGCTTCGTGAGTTGTCAATCCCATCCTGAAATCACTTGTCATCTGGCCTTCTCTACATAAGGCCACAAACACATGTCTCCTTGCCAACCTTCGAACACTTGTAATCACCGTCGACCTTTCTTCCAAGCGAACCGCCACCCAGGATTCAGAGGGCAGAGTGGGTTCGCTACTATCACAATGGACAGCCACATAAAATCGCCAAAGGATGGCCTCCTTCTTCTTCCGGGGGAGGAATGCACCTTCGAGGCTGAACTTCAATCGGCTTCCCGTTGCTTGGCAACCGTTCTGCATTCCACCCCAACAGGCAACAAATCGAACGGTCATAACCCAGATGGGCAACCTTCTTCTTAGTCTTCAAAATCTTCATGGCACGCTAGATCAAGCTCACGCAATCCGAAAACCTCTTCTCGAGCTTCGCACCGACGACGACACAAACCACGCACTCGAATACCCCACAATTGCAGTTCTGCTCATAGAATCGCCTCAGCTCTTGTTCCTCCTCAAAAAGCTTCTGAAAGAACTTTTGGGCATTGGCTTCCTTGCTTACAACACCGCCACTTGGCACAGAGGCTGCATCAATAGCCAATACTTCATCATCTTCATCATCCTCTTCTGAGGACTTATCCTCGCGACCTCTGGTCAAAAACTCCTTAAAAGCCCTAACAGCCTTATGCTGCAAATTAATATTTGTGAGCTGCATAAGTCATGGCTCTCTACAATCGACAACAACTTTCACTGAAATCGATGGCAACTCTCAGGGTTTCTTTAATTTGCGGCCTCCTCTACAAGAATCTTCTGCGGCATTCACGGTTCTCCTCAACAGAATGCACAGGAAGAACATTCGTTCGCCTCGCTGCTCTCCTCGACATCACGCAGACCTCCTCCACGTACTCTCCACTGCTGGGCGACTCCTCTCAGGATCCTGGGCCCTCCCGTGAGGGAGTGAGGCCGAGATCCAAGCTCTGATACCAAATGAAGAGGACAGAAGCAAAATAACACAGAAGAATAACACATGAGAATAACAAAAACTGATCTTTGCTTGATTCAAAATGTTTACATCTGCCACTATTTATAGAGATCTTGGAAAACTCTGGAGCGTCCAGAGGGTTCTCGGAGCGGGAGATATGTCGGTGGCTAAATCGGTGGATATGGCGGTGGAAGAAGAGTCTAGAAGTCTGGTGGTTGATGAGGTAGGTAGAAATTAATTCATCCAACAGTGGTGGCAGATCACATGGGCGAGATTGGGTTAATTAAAGCTCAATTTAGTTATCCTTCACTTCACTCATCATTATTTCACTTTTTATGCATTAGTTATCCTTTAATTTCACACATGTGCTTTGGCTCCTATTAATTAGGGCGCTTTTCTCTTCCATCGCATGCATATTCCATAAGTCTCATTTAATGCACCTCCTTTTCCCTATTTTTTAGCATTAATGCACCTCCCTTTTCCCCTATTTTCTAGTCCATTCATTCTTTAATGTGCCTCCCCTTCTAAATTCCTATTCTTTAGTATAATTATCCCTATTTTCCTCCTAATTCCTATTTCCTAGCACATTGTCTTGATGCACCTCTTGTTTCCCTAAATCATCCTAGCGCTTACTCCCTACTTTATAGGGCGCATTCTTTCATTACTTTATCTCCCACGTATTCCCCCTATTTTTGTCCTAACTCCCTAATCCATGCGCTTTAGTTACTAATTTAAGGTGTAACTCCCTCTCTCATTTTATTCCATGCGCATTGTTTATCTCCTACACATATTCATCCTCACACATGCACATATTTAGTCTTCTCATGCACCTATTTTCTATCCTTCTTTCCTTTACACACGTTTTTTACTTTCTTCCATGCGACTTTCCCTTTTCCCATTTCTAGCACTTAGTTTTTTACTTAAGCACTGTTCACTCCTCCTTTTACACTTAACTCATTCTCCTATTTTTTCCATGACTCATGCGCATGGCTATTATTATCCTTGGGAAGTGCACCCTCACTCACTATATATTGGAGTGTTTGCTTCATTATTCATGGTCTGATTTTTGCAGTAACAACATTCATTATTCTCTCTCTCTCTCTCTCTCTTCTCATTCTTCTTAGACTGGCGACTCTTTCTTTGTGTGAAGATAATCATAGTGCTGGTTCTTGTGTTTGTTGATGTGGTGCAATCAGCCCTTTGGTGACCATTAATAAAGAAGTGTCGTGCTTATTTTCAAACTTTCACTCTTGTCGATATTGTGTTCTCTCTTTATGCATTCAATTAGTAGTTCATATACATTTATTGTGATAAATTCTCTATCTTTTAAGTGGTTTTCTCTTCTATTTCTTTTATCTTTCTCACGCTAACATTGCAGGGTCCTTCCAAGCAAAGTTAAACTATCTTTTCGTAACGTCTTGGCGGGCCGTTTACACGCTGTCCAAGACATATTTGCTGTTGTTTTTTGTGTGTTTTTGTAGAAAATCAGATCCAAGATCAGCAGCCTAGTAACCAGAGACTCCCCCCTGTGGTTGGCACACACTAGCCCGAATGAAGATGAGGTTTGCTTGTGACAATTTGGGGCATTCTCTCCTTGAATTAGCCACTTTTCCACCGCTGATTTTTAATTATCAGATCTGATTGGAGGGTGAAAAAGTCTGCTAACAGTACCCAAGGGGATAATGAATGTAATGTAGCCATAATAATGGAATAGGCCCATTGTAATTAAAAGGAAATAATATAAAATAAGGGGTAGATGGCATAAAACCCCTAGGAATTGTTAAATTTCCTTAAACCCAAATCACAACAATTAATTCCTAGTATATCCTTGCTGAAATAAAATGTAGATCTATTGAATAAAAGCACACTAAGATTCTTAACCAGAAAATTGCAGTGGAAGTAAAATAGGAAACCAAAAACGTACATCGATATTTTTGGGTAAAAACCCTTGGAAAAACCCCTAAGGGAAAACTAGCAACGAGATGATTTTATTATGATAAAAATTAGGGCTCCTGTAAAACGGAAAATGGCCCATTGAGAGAAATACAATCTGCAAACCAACCTGGAAAAAAACCCCGGCTGAAAATCTTCTGCTTGATCTACAATTTGTTGGTTGTACGATGGCTATCGTGGTTTGTATGGACCCGTATGGACTATATGGTCCTTGTCCGTATGTTGTACGGCCCTACCTGCGCACTGTACATTCCTAGGCCCTCCTTTGCCTGTTGTATGGCCTCCTCGGAAAAGAACTCGGCCTTTGCCTGAGGGTACGACCCTCCTGAGTCTCTCCTGGCTGCTATATTTTCTCTCGTGTTGTCTCTGACCCACAGGATGAAAGTCCTTCTTCACTCTATGAGTCACTGACTCCAAATCAATGTGTATCTTCTCCTCTCCCTTGGATGCCTTTTATAATCTTGAGATGAGCCAAAACACTAACCTCCAAAGTGATCAATGGCTGAGATTAAATCTCCATCACTTGAGATCAATGGTTAAGATTCATTTAATTAACTTAAATCACTAATGCCAAAAACTTAGGCATTTATTTAAATTAACCTCCATTAATTATAAAAAGACATTCACTTTAATAATTAAATTATTAAAGTGAATTTCCAAAGTTCTGAGAGGTATTAATGACAACTTCCACATGTTAGACACAAACCAATGTGGAAATACCTGTCCGAGCTACAAAACATCAACACTCCATCTTAGTGAGGAAGGTACTTCTGGAAGAACCACCTGGAACTAACTGTCCCTCCAATCCCGACACAATAACCTGCACATCATCCTGATAAACCTGATGGTCTGCTGCATCTTTAATGACATTACTCCTTAGTGCCATGAAGTTTGGACACTTGTTTGGAGGCCTGCTCTCCCTGAATGTGCCCCTAGGAGCCTCAACATGCTCTAGAGCATCCTACAATGTCTTCTCAAACCACTTGGGTCTCCTGACAGAGCTGGAAGGGGCGAACTCCTCCTCCTCACTTGAAGGGTGACTCCCTGCACTGGAACTCTATGAACTTTGTTCTCCCTTCAAAGCCACTTTGTCCTCATCCTTTTCCACTGTTGGTAAATCATGAGACTAACTAGATGCCATGTTTTCCTCAAACCTGACATCTCAACTAACCAAGATCTTCCTTTGCACTGGAATCCAGATCTTGTATGCCTTCGAGGTCTCACTATAGCCAATAAATAAACCCTTCTCCCTTGAGGGCTTCAAGTTTGTCCTCTTCTCCGTTGGTACATGGAGATACTTTGGACAACAAAAAATGCGAAAATGGCCAATTTCCGGCGTCACTCCAAAGAACGCCTCTTCTGGAGTCTTGTCCTCCAAGACCTTATGAGGACTCCTGTTTTGTACATACATTGCCATATTGCATGCCTCTGCCCAAAGGAACATGGGAAGATCTTGATCATGAATAATTTCCTTGACAACTCCAATGATGGACCGATTCTTCCTTTTTGCGACCCCGTTTTTCTATGGGTTGTAAGGTATTGTCAGCTCCCTCTTTATCCTTGCTTCCCGGCAGAAATCGTTGAAGTCTTTTGAGGTGTACTCACCCCTATTATCTGACCTCAGAACTCTAATCTTCTTGCCTATCTGATTATCCATGAGAGCCTTAAACTCCCGAAACCAACTGAAGACCTCACTCTCGGTCTTCATGAAGAAAATCCACGTCCTCCTAGAGAAATCATCAATGAAGGTCGCAAAGTAACTGGACCCGTTCACTGACTCTATTGACATCGGATCGCATACGTCTGTATGTTCTAGATCCAAGATCCCCTTCGATCTGCTCTCGTTGCTTGGAAAAGAAACCTTGGCATTCCTGCCAAGAGCACACCCCTTGCATACTCCCTGGTGCTCTACACTTAACTCTGAAAGACTAGTAACAATCTCCCTTAGTGCAGGTAGCGCTCTGTGATGCAAGTGAGCCATCCTCCTATGCCAAAGATCGTACAAATTATCACTGTCATGAACCAGAGCACATGCTGATTGGGTCTTCAACTTGTATAGATTGCCCTCTCTGTTACCAAGAACTTGTGCTAAGTCAAGGCTAGATCCTTTCGGTCGAATAAGAACATGACCATCCTTGAAAGTGATGGTGTATCCCTGTTGGCCCTTGACCAAGTTTTGGGGAGTTTCTTGGTCATGTTTGACCGTTTTTGGGACTTCGACAGCCTGTCGAAGATGGAGCGCCAGACGAAGCAGAGATTGCGGAATCTCGGCCCACTTTTGGGCCCCTTTTGGGTTTTGGGAATATGTAATGGGAATGGGATGTCGGCTCGTGGGTTTATCCACGCTTAGGCCCACTTTTGTATGTATAAATAGAAGGATAGGCAATGTAAGAAGTGGTGGAATAGTCAATTATTATATCTATGTGATGTAGGCTAAGTGCCAAGTGCGAGATCTGTGTGATCAAAGGCTTTGTGCATTCTGTATAGACTTTCAGAGCTTAGTGCAAGTCCCTGTGTGAAGACATAGAAGGCTCTGTGCTATAAGGCAGGGAAGGAGGATCTAGCGAGGTGTGCAGATCTCCTATCCTATGCGGAGTAGAGTTTTGGTGGTTTTGTGCTTGTAACCTATTTGACTGAAGACAATAAAGAAGAAGAGTTGGTGGACGTAGCCCCAGGGTGGGGGTGAACCACGTAAATACTGTGTGTTATGCTTTGTGTTTCGACTTGATGTGATTATTTGCTAAGTGCTTGGAGATGATTAGATAGATCTGATATAGATGCTTATGCTCAGTGCTAATGATGAGTAGAATGTTAGATCTGATATATTTATATGTACTAAGTGCTTGATCTGGTAGATCTAAATAACCTGTTAATGCTAAGTGCTCGAATACTCTAGTTCATTGTGAATGTTGCGAAGCTCTGTGGTATCAACGAAGTAGTTATTGATTGCATATTGAAGAACCAGTGGTGCTAAGTGCTATATTAACTAAGTAATCACAGATCTGTGTCCTAGCTAAGGTTGCAGACACTTGAGTCCTGCAACCACCCCTGCCTCTACCTCGGGTGAGACTTCATCTCCTTCACAGGTGTTGCTAAAAGGGTCGGTAGTTAGGGTTTTGTTGGTGCGTTGTTGTAGCGTTGAACCCTCGGTTTGCCCCTGTGCCAACAAATGGTTCTGTTGCCAAAACTTAGAGCGAATTCATTTTGAGCTCCAAAACATACAACACATCTGCCACCTCCAGAGAACCTCCTGACTCCAGCTGAAACTTGACTGTCCCAACTCCCTCTACACCACACTTGGCGTTGGTGCCAAGCTCCACATGCAGATCCATGTCCTTCTTTGACAAACTAGTGAACAACTCCTATGTCCCCATCATGTGATGAGAAGCCCCACTATCCACAAACCAGGCACTATTGGAAACTGTGCTAGAAAGACAAGAGACTAACAAGAAATCCTTCTCAAACCTCTTAACAAACTCCTCGACTTGAGTTTTTGTAGATGTTGTTACTTATTGAGACTTACCCTTCCCTTTCTTTCGTTCATGACACTGTGAAGCATAGTGACCACTCTTGTGGCACGCAAAGCATTTCACTTTGCTCAAATCCCTCTTCTTTCCAGCCCGTGAAGTCGAATCTCCACCTGTATTCTCCTTGCTCTTCCTTGCTTGACTAGCAAGAGCGAGATTCTCATCATCACCCTTTTGTTGGCTTGCTAGAGATTCCTCTTTAATCTCCTCCTGGATGAAATCATCCCATAGCCTGTCAAACTTGGGAAGTGTCTCCCGTGCAACGATGCCCTTGATGAATGGGGCCCGTGGCTTAGTGAAACCATGCAAGGTCGTCCTCACCATCTCTTCATCTGTCATGACTTCCCCAACTGCTGCCAACTGATCATATATCTGAGTGATCTTGGTGAGATCGTTGGTCACTATATCTCATCTGGTCATCTTGGTGTTTCTAAACTTCTCCCTCAACACCATATTCTTGTTTGCATTATTGCTCTGGAAAATATTTGTCAGAGCTTCAAACATTTCCCTAGTTGACTTCTTCTTAGATAGGTGAGGAATCGGGTGATCCTTCACCGCATCTAAGATGATCCTCCTGGATTTCACATCCTTTTGATTATGGACTTCCAGTTCTTTTACTGGTCACGATGGTATTTGCAAACTCCCACAACCCATTCTCCATGAGAATTAATGTAACCCTCGCCTTCCAAGGAATGAAGTTAGATGCACCCTCCAACCTGTCCTCAAACCTCAAACCAGTTACGACCATCTCCAAATCATAATTTTAATGAGGAATATAAACTGCTAGAATTTAGAATTTAGATATGTTGTAAAACATGTGACAAAACCCTTGTCTGATTTCCTTCAGAGTGTTAGCTTTGATACCATGTTAAATTTCCTTAAACCCCAGTCACCACAATCAATTCCTAGTAAATCCTTGTTGATATAAAATGCAGATCTACTGAATAAAAGCACACTGAGATTCTTAACCAGAAAATCGCAGTGGAAGTAAAACAGGAAACCAAACACATGTACATAGATATTTTTGGGTAAAAACCCCTAGAAAAACCCCTAAGGGAAAACCAACAACGAGATGATTTTATTATGATAAAAGTCAGGGCTCCCGTAAAAGGGAAAATGGCCCACTGAGAGAAATACAATCTGTAGACCAACCTGGCAAAAAACCTCGACTGAAAACTCTCTTCTTGATTTGCAATTTGGTGGTTGTACGACAGTTGTACGACGACCTATACGGCTTGGACGTATGTTGTACGACCTGTTGAGGGATGTGCGACTGTTGTCCTTGTCTGTATGTTGTACGACCCTAGGCCCTCTTCTACTTGTTGTACGGCCTCCCCAGAAAATAACTCGACCTCTGCTTAATAGTACGACCCTCCCGAGTCTCTTCTAACTGTTGTATTCTCTCTCTCATTGTCTCTGTCCTGTGGAATGAAAGTCCTTCTTCATTTTATGAGTCACCGACTCCAAATCAATGTGTGTCTTCTCCTCTCCCTTGGCTACCTTTTATAATCTTGAGATGAGCCCAAACCCCAACCTCCAAAGTGATCAATGGCTGAGATTAAATCTCCATCACTTGAGATCAATGGCTAAGATTCATTTAATTAACTTAAATCACTAATGCCAAAAACTTAGGCATTTTATTTAAATTAATCTCCATTAATTATAAAAAGACATTCACTTTAATAATTAAATTATTAAAGTGAATTTCCAAAGTTCGGAGAGTTATTAATGATGACTTCCACATGTTAGACACAATCCAATGTGGAAGTACCTGTCCGAGCTACAAAACAGCAACGTGAATACTCATGAGAAAGTATAAATACACATGAGTATCATTGTATTTGATGTGTGTTGGATCGTATTGTCTTGTAACAAGCATGGCTTGTGGAGTGATTCCTTCCATAAGGAATATTTGATGGTGTTACCCTATCTTAAGGCTTTCTCTCTCTATATTCTTGTGTTCATGGTGAATGTTTGGTATATTGGATGTTCAAGGGCTTATTCTTGAAGTTTTATGGTGGATTATCTCTTATATCTTTGAAGTTTTACTACAGTCACGCTCACCATGACAGGGGGTTACTAATATCATAAGTTTAATTATCATTACTACCATAAATTATTATCATCTGAAATGAAATAATGGTTATCTTTGTTCATTATCATTTGAGTGGGGTTCCTTTTATTGATTGTCCCATTCAGATTTCATTTAGAAAGTGTTTTCCTCTTAAGATTATAGGATTTAACATAATAAGTGCTAAGTGTCAGGTAATTCGTAATCAGGGTGTTGTCCATTGATCAAGTGTTAATGGCCGTGGCCCATAGCTGAATCCAATGGATAAGAATTAACACTGCAGTTTGTACCTTGGCATGGAGGAAAGTATAAGAATAGGGTGTGACTCCCAATGGGTGTGCTATGCACTTGACAACATCCTTTAAGGCTGAGGTGGCTTGGTCATTGGGGTACTCCAAATGACGTGCAAAAATAAAATTGCATATCAATTTGATGTTTAAAATTAAAAAATGTCTTTCACCGATGACATTTACTTTTGAGAGTTGCCCATATTTTGATGTTTAAAAGGGCAAATGCAGACCATTTAACTGTCAATTTTCAGCTCTGCTCACAGTGCCTTCCTCCATGTGCCATTTCATGTTGCTCTAGATATATTATGTTAATTATATATATATATATATATATATATATATATATCATATAACTTTTAAAATCATATGTGAATTCTAGAATATCTATATCTACATCTATCTATATATATTATCTTTTTAATTTTTTTTAATTGATAAACCCCTTATTTTACGGTCAAAGTCATGGATGTATTTCCCCTCAAACCCCATTACCAAAATCTATTTATCTACCAGGATAGGGGGTGGAGTTAACAGAATTATCACCCATAGACAAGTTGCTTCAGGGATTTTCTAAGGCAGAGCGATAAGGAAATACTCTATGAATCAAACCTGGGCTAGTGGTGGTAAACATTCAATGATCTACCGTCGGACCACAACTCAACTGATTTCTATATATTGTCTATATATATCATATTATTATATATTTTCAATTTGCAAAGTCATGAGTCAAGTTTGACTCTTGGGGCAAAACAAGTCTTGTCTTGAGTTAAGTCTAGTGGACTTTTTCTGACATTAAAGCTTCCTTTGAATATTAATAGAAACATTTTGTTCATCGCTTCAATACAAAAAAGGCAAGCCCTAAATACCACTACCATTGACACTAGGAAAAGTCCACAAAACTCAAAATTGCGCTAGTTTAAGCCAAACCCTTGAGAGCATATTGCTACTAAACAAAATATCAAAGTATCAAAGTCCATGGTGCGACAAGGCATATAACCAGATGCATAAAACAATACATAATGATGCCTGTAGCAAGAGGGGGCTCATCATGATCAGTTGACCCAGGGACCCAATTAGTTAGTGTGGGTAAATGAAAGCGAGGTTAAATCCAGAATGGGTAAGCCTTTGACAATGCAATAAAGTACAGCCCTGGGGAGGAAGACAGAATATTGGACTTTTTATTTGTGACCTCACAGTGAATACTATGATTCTAATTACTCTTATTGACCGCCTTTAAGGGTTATTTTTGAGTAAGAGATGCACATACCATCCTCAGAAGTCAGATTTTAGTTTTATCATTTATGTCAAAGTCTATCATTTATGTCAAAGTCTATTAATCTTATGAGATTTCTAGTTGATCTGGAAAAAATTGCTGTTGTGAACATTCTTTAGGAAGCAGCAGTTACACTCTGTAGATCTTTTCTTACTTTAAATTCATGGCAGGAAAATTACTACAAGTTCATGTTGCAACGAACGGAGAGTTCATAACAGACCACAGTTGATACCAAAACCTGCTTCTGAACTCTTATGCAGTTTGTTACTAAAAAACCTATAGGTAACATATGCTCTTATCAGACATGCCTTTTCATTCATTTAATTTTTGCAGACAAAAATAAATATGATTACACTGAACAATAGAAGTCTGTCAGACAAGTTATAAATATGACTACATGCACAGATTATTCTGATATGCTGTTTATTTATGTCCTACAGCTAGGTGTGGAAGTTTAGACATGTTAAAGAATCATTGCCAGCAAAGCTAAGATGATCATGAACTATCTTATATAATAATGGAACAAGCAACCTCTCATTCACAGGACTGAAGAGAGCTAATGTATGATACAACTTATATAGTCTTTTTGGTTTTGTGACAAATTTGACTTTGATTTGAAAGGTGACGAGATTAAAGACAATGATCATAAATCAGTCATGAAAATGAGAAGGAAGTGCATGTGTTTTAAGCTCCTCTTTCAAACTGCATTATTTTTCAATTAGAAGATTACATATGTGAGTTATGGACTGTTGTTGATCGAAGAGTATTGTTAGCTCAAAATGCAGACCAAGGTCCATCGTGGTGTCCAACAAAGGGGTTGTAGTCTAGCACTGGCATATTAGTGCCTGAAGCAAGGAAATTTTTACCGGAGGTGCATTCCTAGACTATGGTTGTGCAGGGTGAACAACAGAATGAAGCAGCAACCTGAATGAACATTCATTCCCGTTACCAGTTACTGTGCATTAACTCTAATCAGAGCATGCAACATCCCATCATAAAGGGAGCTCATTCACAATAATATGCGACTGAATAAACATGAAATAGACACCATCCATATATATATAAGTTGAAAAATAGGTAAAATAGGGGGCATGCCTCCAGTGAACTCAATAACCAGCAAGTACAACATGATGCCGATGTGATATGTCTGTTCATCATAACCAATAAAGAGTATAGTCCAACTATCTACCCTTCTAACAAAGCACCTAATCAACCAACCAGCCCTTTTTCTAGCCTTCTCATATTAATATATACAATAGAGCATTAAGGCACAAGGAATCGATGAAAAACCCTAAAACAACTTGCTGGGTCTGCTGGCATTAATGCTCACTACATAGTTCATAACTCTTCAGCCATCTGCATGTAATCATCCAACCACATTCTGCCCTGAAAATTGGGGATTGTGGTCTTGGTAATCCATTGTTTTATTTGCTCTAGTCGCCTTTGTCACTTTGCCTTCCTTTTTAACCATTCCATCTTCCAAAATTGGTGTCCAACCCTGATTTGTGCATGCTGAGTTGGCGCCACTTTATCTTGCCATCCATAAAACCAAGGCGCTAACAAGCCCTGATCACACTTGTTGACTCACCCTCAAGTCAACTCTGGGTTTCACCCCCAAATGAAAGTGCCAACCTTGGTACCACTTCTAATGCCTTAGCCTGAAATTGTCGAAAAGTATCTAACTCCTATGGTTTCTTAGCCAAAATAATATTTGCCCAAATGAAAGCTTGGGCTTGCTCCTAATTTAGAGCCGAGGATCAATTATCTAGGACTTTTTTCCATTCTACGTTTGCAAAAGATTTCAAATGCTGCAACTCCATATACCTTGCTTATGCCACTAGTCTAAACTCTCACAAGGTGGCCTTAGCTACCACAAAAGCATTGTACAAATTATCCAATTCATCGTCATCTTGCTGAATTTTTGTAAGTGTGGTTGCATGTTGGAGTGGACTAGTACTTTGTGTTGATGTTTTGTAGCAACGAGAGGTATTCCCTCCAGGACAACTTTTCTTAGAGAAGAAGATTCCAAGAAGTCAAAGGAAGACCATTGAACAGTTGAAGAACACCCCGGAAGAGAAGTCGGCCCACAGGAAAATAATAAAGTGGAAATAGAATTTCCAGGAAGAGAAGTCGGCTTACATGAAAACAATAAAGTGGAAATAGAATTTCTAGGAAGAGAAGTTGGCCCATAGGAAAATAATAAAGTCGAAATAGATTTTCCAGGATGAGAAGTCGACCCCAATAATGTGACTTGATGAATATAAATAGGAGTGATGCCTTCCCCATTTGAACACACTTCCACAACTCCCTCAGCAAGGAAAAGGAGGCGCAAATCTGAGGCAACTCTAGGAGACGTTGCAACTGGGGTTCTTGGTGGTTTCTCTTGTGCGTTACCTCCAGAAGAATTGTGCTAAGTTTGTGAGGTGACTCAGTTGTCTACCCTCGCTAGGGTTTGACAAGAAGAAGAGATAAGTACTTGTTATCAAGGTTTCTTCATTGTTGGTTTTGCTCTTGTGAATAGAGCTTGTTCATGGTTGTATTGTGTTATCAAAAATATTCTCTCTAAGAAAAGTTGGTTAGGTTTTTCCAGGATAAATCTTTGTGTCTTCTTGTGCTTGTCTATGTGGTTCTAGATCCTGCTTATATTTTCAGTATATGGTTATTGAATGTTAAAAGAAGATCAAAATACTATGGTAAATCTATTGCTATTGAAAGTTTAAGAAAATCTAACACTTTGATCCGCCTCAACAGTCATCTAGATGATTCTGGCTTGGAGTTCTTGAGCAAGTCTTTCTTGTATCTTCTGAATACCCATCCAATCTTGTGTGATAGTGTAGATGGTCCTTCTCTCTTTTGTTGCAGCATGATGTTGGGTCTTGTAGTCTTGCACTTGATCAATCAAAGGGCCAGTCTTCACCTTTAGCTCCCTACCTTGAGAATCATATGTTACCTCTCTAGTTGCACCAAGTAAGACTGATGATGATCTGCAAAGATCGAACAAGGCACTTGTTCAAAATCAAAGTTCAGAAGTCCAACCGAGCATTATGGCCCCTTCAATTCTTCTTCTTCTTCTTCTTTATGCATGTTCCATACCCCCCTAGGGGAATTGTAATAAAATGAGCTAGGATGAGGTCTGTAATATGTAAAAGTATAAACTCCCTAAGACTTGATCATCAGTGCATACTCTAGTGTGTTTTTTTTAACTTGTTAATTATATCTTGCTTTTTAGCAAGTTATAATTTCTAAGTTTTTTCACTCACTTCCTCCAAAGCTAGAGTGTGTACTAATGGTTAGGCCTTAGTGTGTGTTGTATGAATCTAGCGTCTAATGTATATTACCATGCCAGTCATTTACCTAGAGTCTCATGGACATGCATTAGGTCCCTCTAGGATTCTCCATGCCAGTCATTTACCTAGAGTCTTATGGACATGCATTAGGTCCCTCTAGGATTTTTTTTAATGATTTTAATAAGTCGTAAAATTTCCTGTAAAATGAGATTTTTACCTTATAAATGATGTAAACATTAAATAAGTGGTACTAGGAGGCATTATGTGCCTTGGGGGGTATCGTTTTCTAACCCAGAATACCCCTCATATTCTTGTACCCCCTTTTTGAGAGAAATTATTGACTTTTACTCATTAAAAAGTCAATTTTACTCGAAAAAGGTGAATACAAGACAAATAAATCAACATTCCTATTATTAAGGAAACATGTCGGAAACATGTTTTGGCTTGTCTCCAGTATAACTTAGCCTCACAACTAGTTGTTGGCACTTGAGGTGAGTTAAGAGGAGTTAGTGGGAGTTAGAGATGAGTTATGTGGCAACCCACATGGAGTTGATGGAGTTTCCAAAGGAAAGGTGCACCCTCCCTCTCAAGAGGTGGCACACTCATGGAGAGATGCGCCTACCTCTTGAGAGGTGGTGCCCTCTCATCCCTCATCTCTTGCTTTATTGTCATCTCACTTGAGTGTGTTGAGTGGTGGCATGCTTTCCTACCTCACACTTGGCTCAATCTCTCTTAGATGGTGCGCCCTCCCTCATTGGGATCTACACCCCACTTGCTATATAATGAAGCTCACCCCTCACTCTTTGGTTAATGAGAGATTGGGTGAAGTTTCTTATTGTACTGTTGGTGTAATATTTCCCATTGGAATAAAGAAGGCTTTGGAGGTCAAGAATGTTGATGATTGCAACTTCGTGAGATATTATCCAGGTCGTACTCCTCGATGGACTGAGTTGGGTTGACCTGTGATGATACTCCTCGATGGACTGAGTTGAGTATGACACTTATCGATGGACTGATAAGTTGTACTGGGTTGGTGCCCGACGACCCTTGGGTTGTAGCCCAAGAGGTTGGGATATTGTATTGGGTTGGTGCCCAACGACCCTTGGGTTGTAGCCCAAGTGGTTGGGACGTTGTACTGGGTTGGTGCCTAACGACCCTTGGGTTGTAGCCCAAGTGGTTGGGATACTGTATTGGGTTGGTTCCCAACGACCCTTGGGTTGTAGCCCAAGTGGTTGGGATAATATGGGTTGTAGCCCATTGTCCTTTGTGGACACATCTCGTGGTTGTAGCCCTTGATCATGATGACACACACTATGTGGTTGTAGCCCAAGTGTATTCTAGTGGGTTGTAGCCCCTAGACAAGATGAGAAGGTCCACATTGGTTGTAGCCATGTGTGACGTGATGGAGAAGACTTTCACTGTGACGTTAAGAGAAGGAAGAAGGCCCATGCCTTGTGCAAAAGACTTAAAGGTTCAAGTCGGCCCTGTTGAGAGGCACCACTTGGATGTGACAACACACACGTTGGACTTGTATATATAGGAGAACTATCTCCCATTTGTAGACATCACTTGGATATCATTCTCTCTTGTGTATTTTCGCTCTATTGGACTAGTGCGTTATCTTTGGAGTTGTAGCGTCATTCTTCTTTTTGCTCTTGTATCTTCTCTTGGACAAATATTATAGTGAAAGGTTGTTGGGTTTTCTTCCCTTGTGCAGAAGGGTTTCTCAGGATAAATTCTTGTGTATCTTGTGCATGGTTATCTTCTTGAGATTCTGGTTATTTACTGCAGCTATTGTATATGGTTTATGCTTCAGTTATGCTTCTGCTAATGTGAAATGATAAAGAAAGTTAACGAAATTGAAAAAGCGTAAAATTCTAACATGGTATCAGAGCATTGTTCTTGAAGAAGCCATCTGCGCAAGCTTGCTAACCTTTTTTTGCAGCTCGCTACCCCTTCTACAATGCGCTACCCATTTTTTCTGCAGTTCGCTGGGGTTTGACTGCAGCTGCACTTTTCCTTGTCAAGCTCATTGAGCACAAATCCCTAGGTCATTGGGACAAATTCCTCCACAAATCAGTGCACCCTACCCTAGCACATCCCCTGCAACTCTCAAATTGCAAATTGGAGAAGTTTGAATTTTGGGGATTTTTTTTTTGGTCCTAGGGTTTTTGCAACCATGGTGACAAGTGTTCTGGTGGAAGATAGGCTTGATGGAGCCTCTAACTTCAACTCTTAGAAGTCGAGGCTACTCATCACTCTGGAAGAGAATGATCTGATGAAGTTTGTGGAAGAGGTTGTGCCAGAACCTGATGATGCTTCAGAGAAGTCTCAGTGGAAGAAGAATGATGGAAGAGCTAGAAGGATCATTATCTACTCTGTGAGGGACCACTTGTTTCCGCACATCTCCAAGTTGAAGACGACTAAAGAGATGTTTGACACCCTGAAGAAGTTGTTTGAGAGAAACAACACCAATAGAGCCATTGCCTTGAAACACCAGCTTCAAAACGTCAAGATGACTAAGGCAGATACAATTGCCACCTTCTTCATGAATATATCTGAGATTAGAGATCAGTTGGGCACCATTGGAGAGATCATCTCAAATAGAGAACTTGTCATGTTGACTCTTAATGGTCTTCCCAGCCATTGGGAGCCATTCATTCAGAGTATTAGTGGGCGATCCAAATTATCTAAGTTCGATTGGTTATGGACAGATTGTACTCAGGAGGAGACCGGACTTGCAGCTAGAGGTGCACAAGGTTCCCATCATGATGAAAGTCATGTCCTTGCCCCTCATGCAAGGAAAGGAAAAGGAAGAGGAAGAGGTTCCAGCAAACCATTGAAAGGAGGAAAATCGAGACCAACTCCTGAGCATAAAAAGAACAATCTTTCAAAGATTCGATGCTTCAAATGTGAGAAGTTTGGCCACTATGCCAAACATTGCCCTTTGTGGAAGAATAGAAAGCAGCATGCCTCCATCATTGATGTTGACCGAGAGCCACCCAGAAGAAGTCAAGGAAAGCAAGCAAGGACGTTGAGGAGTTCTTCTTCATTTCATCCCTCTCGGGTACGATTCCTACTAGTAGTGATATTTGGTTGATTGATAGTGGTGCTTCCAGACATATGATTGGATATAGAGAGCACCTTACAGACCTAGTAGAAAAAGACTCTTGGTTGCATGGTGTACTTGGTGATGATGCCAGATATACTGTGAAGGGATTTGGGGCCACTTCCTTCTAGTTAGACTCTGGTACCCCACTTCATTTGAGTGATATATTGTTTGTATCGGGAATGAGAAGGAACCGTGTCTCTATTTCATCCTTGGAGGACAAAGGCTACAAGGTTTCCTTCTATGATGGAAAGTTTCTTGCATGGCACAAGAACTCTAGTATGGAATCAACCTGTGTGATTGGTGTTCGAGAAGACAGTTTGTACAGATTGACAGTTCGACCAGTTCAGGCCTTGGTGCATGATTCTATCAATCTGAGTGAGTTATGTGATAGGAGACTTGTTCATTTGCATTATAGAGCTCTTCCTGCTTTGGGGAAGATGATGACGGGTCTTCCACAACTTCGTGTTGAGCATGATGGCATTTGCAGAGGTTGTGCTCTTGGAAAGAATGCCAAGGGGTCTTTTTCGAGCAGTGACAGCAGATCCAAGGAAATCTTGGACCTCGTGCATTTAGATTTGTGTGGGCCTATGACAATTGCTTCTTTGAGTGGATACTTATACTATGTGATCTTCGTTGATGACTACACCCGAAAGATTCAGATTTACTTTTTGAAGTCCAAGGAATCTAAAGAAGTCCTTGGCAGGTTTTAGGAGTACAAAGCACAGGTTGAGAACCTGACTAGAAAGAAGATCAAGATACTGAGATCAGATAATGGAGGAGAGTACACCTCCAAGAGTTTCTGTGATTTTTGCATTGAGGCATGGATCAAGAGGGAGTACATTGTTCCTTACAACCCCCAGCAGAATGGGGTTGCAGAGAGAAAGAACGTGTCTATTGTTGAGGCAACTAAGGCAATGATTCAGGATTAGAGTTTGCCTATGTTTTTGTGGGTAGAGGCATCCATGACCGTTGTGTATGTTCAGAACATGAGCCCTCATAAGATTTTGAAGAATATGACTCCGAGGAGGCCTTAACCGAAGTGAAGCCTAAGGTTGGACACTTCAGAATATTTGGTGTCTCGTTTACATTCACGTACCCAAAGAGAAAAGGACGAAGTTAGACCCTTCATGCATGAAGGGTACATTTGTTGGGTACAATGAGTCTTCAAAGGCATATCAGATCTACATACCAGGTCATAGACAGATTGAGGTGAGCATGGATGTTTCCTTTTAGGAGGACGTAGCCTTCAGGATATCTAGAGGATCTCACATGGAAACTGATAATGAGAGGAAAGAGGAGATGGTATCTTCTCCCCCTCACCCTTCAACGGTTCAAAGGGAGCCAGTTGAGCCCATGGAGACAGTTGAACTTGTTGATCCAGTTGATCATGTAAATCTCGTTGATGTTCCTAAAGTATTGCAATAGGCCAGAAAATGCCTACATGGGCTTGTCAGACTTTGCAGGAGGCAGAGGGACATGCAACTCGACAGAGGGACATGCAACTCCCTGTGGTACTTTCAGAGAGAGAAAGAAACCTTAGAGATTCTCGAGCTATGTTGCGGCGATGAGCCACATCATTGATTTTGAGCCTTCCTATTATGAGGAGACATCTAATCAACATGTCTAGAGACATGCCATGATGGAGGAGTATCAGTCCATCATGAAGAATGATGTGTGGGATATTGTTCTGAGACTTGAGGGTGTTGAAATATTGTAACCACAAAGAGTATTCTACTTATTTATTGAGTCATTATTAATTAGATCAATCCCCTTTTGTGGATTGATCATGTCGGACATTGTAATTGACCAAATCCCCTTTTGTGGATTGGTCAAACCCTAAATATAATATGCAAATTGAGAAGTCGGTTCCCAGGCTAATTAAAGTGGTTTTAACCACTAATAAGACAAGTCGGCCCTGCCCAGTGAAGAGACACCTTTTCAGCACCTGCCAGTTTGTATAAATAAAGGAAGACAACGCCTCATTATCTCACTCACTCATTCGCTCATCAAGTGCGCAAGTTTGGTAGCTGCAGTTGGGAGAAGAAGGAAGAGAGAGGCGCATTGCTTAGTGTTGGATATTCTCTAGTGTTTTGGTTTATTGTCTTGGCATTGTATTGGCTATCTATATTAAGGAAGTTTTTGTTGGGTTTTCTCCCCCATGAGCGTTTCCCAAGATAAATGTTGTGTATCTTGTGATTGTGTTTCTCTTAGTGATCCTACCTATGCTATGATTATCTAGTAAATTGAAAAGAAACCTAATAATAGCTAAAAACTTAATAGAGGGGAAGTCTGTGGTGACTTCCAAGTGGATCTATAAGATCAAACATGTAGTTGACAAGAGCACCGAGAAGCACAAAGCGAGATTTGTGGCTATAGGATTTTCTCAGGTAGAGGAAGCATTATTTCTTGGGACTAGAGGTGTGGCAGAGAACTGATGAGATCTTCCTGAGTCATGGGAAGTATACGGTTGAGATTTTGAGGACATTTGGGATGCTGGACTGTAAGTCCATGGCCATACCGATGGTGTCGAATCTGAAGAAGTTGAGTGAGTCTTTTTCCAATTCAGACCTGATTGATCCAACTATGTATATACAATTGATTGCATCATTGATGTATTTGGTTAACACCAGACCAAATATTTGCTATGCAGTGAGTGCAATTAGCCAGTTCATGAGTCCACCAAGAGAGTTGCATTGGGTAGCAGCGAAGCATGTGTTGAGATACTTGTGAGGCACAATTGGATATGGCCTGAGATATGCTTCCAATGTTGACATGAGATTACAAGGATATGTTGATTTTGATTGGGCAAGGATCATAGTTGACAGGAAGAGCACCTCAAGGTGTTGCTTCAGTTTGGGGTCTACCATGGTTTCCTGGTGTACCAGTAAATAGACTTCTGTGACCTTAAGTACCGCAGAAGCCGAGTATATTGCAGTATGTATACAATACATGAAGTAATGTGGCTTTGAAAGCTCCTTGCAGGATTGTTTGGACAGATGTTGGATCCCACCATGATTCATTGTGATAACCAGAGTTGTGTGAAGCTCTCAAAGAATCTACTATCTCATGACAGATCGAAACATGTTGAGATCAAGTTTCATTACATTCGAGACATGGTGTAGAGGAAAGCAGTACTGGTGCAATGCCTTCCTACAGATGAGAAGATTGTAGATGTTCTCACGAAGCCCCTTGCCAAGTCGAAGTTTGAGTACTTCCGTGATGAACATGGAGTGATAGAGAATTCCCCTCTTGATGAGAGGGAGTGTTGATGATTGCAGCTTCGTGAGACATTTTCCAGGTCGTACGCCTCGATGGACTGAGTTGGGTTGACCTTGTTAAAGTTTAGGTTACCTTTCTATTTACTAGATAACAATAGCATAGACAAGATCACTGAGAGAAACACAATCACATGAGTACACAAGCATTTATCCTGGGAAACCCTCAAGGGGAAGAAAAACAACAATTACAATTTGTCTTGGGTCGACTTCTTATCTAGCCTATTACAATTAGGGTTTTACCAATCCGCAAAAGGGGATTTGGTCATTTACAATATCCGACATGATCAATCCACAAAAGGGGATTGATCTAATCAATAATAAATATATTTTATCTTTATCCACAAAAGGGGATAAGAATATTCTTTGCAGTTACACAATATTTTAACACTCCCTCTTAACAAGAAGGATATTCTTTATCTTTTGACAGGTCACTAGATGTCGACATCAACTAGGTAGCAGCATCCACTAGATAACATCATCAACTGGGCAACATCATCAACTGGGTAATCATCATTAACTAGATAATCATCATTAACTGGATAACTGGAGGCATCCACTTGGTCATCTGGCATCATGATCATTGACTAGCATATTTATAAATCATCGGAAGTTTTGTTCTCTTTATCTTCGCGTAGAAGATACTCTTTCTTTCTTTCGTCTTCACGCAGAGGATACTTCTTTCTTATCTTCACACATAAAATATCTTATCTTCACACAGAAGATGTCCTATGAGTTTTGCCATTCCTTTTATGTTCTCCCTTCTCTTGTAGTCATCTATCTCACCCATCCACTGGAGAGGACTACTACCATAGCTTCACTCCTAGACATCCCACATGAACTAGAGAAGCTAAGATGCTAGCCTGGGCAAGACTAGACTCCCTTTCCATGATCCACGCAGGATCACGACACAAACCTCAAGAGCCAACTAACCATTCCAC
>ML833643.1:42093-70967 GCA_009831015.1 Picea engelmannii
TGACCCACGCCATTGAAAACTCATGTGAACTTTGGCATAGAAGGTTAGCCCACATCAACTACAAGGCACTACCATACATATGCAAAGCAGTCACAGGTTTACCAGAACTCAAAGGTGACCATAAAGGCATATGCAATGGATGTACACAAGGGAAGAACATCAAGAACTTGTTTCCGAAGAGGGACAACAAGACAGAGGGATTCCTAGAACTCATCCATTCAGATGTATGTGGCCCAATGCCATCATCCTCCATTAGCAGTTGTTGGAGCCGCCTTTTTATTTTGTTCAAATCAATTTTTAAAAAGTCAAATGTCGGTTCTTAAGTTCTTTTTCGCTTTGTGATATTCACCTACTGAAAATATCAGTAGTCTCAACATGCGAAATAGCGGGGGATGTGATGTTTCATAAGTTACCACTTTTTATCATTAAACGAAGGTTGTTGCTCTTCGTACCTCGGAATATCGCTCTTCAGGAGTTACAAGTCACAAGATTTACAAACCCCGATGTGCGAGGTCGTGAAAAGTTTCAAAAGCTTACCTCGGGTGAAAGCTAAGAGTGGGACCATGTAAACCCCAGTCAAGTGTTGTCGGGATTTCGCGTCTCGGCGTTCACTCTCTCCTAAAACATTACCGCTAAAACTCTGAAAGATAAAGCCACGAAACTTTTACCTAAGTACCTGGGTTAGAGTCAAGGTTGATTAGTCTTGACCATGATTTAAGTTCCTCATGATTTCGCGACTCGGCATACTTTCCTCCCGGAAACAATACCTTCGAAGTTCTGAGCCGCGAAGTCGCGATATAAATTAAAGCGTAATCAATTAAAACACTCAATCCTAGTTATGTCCTTGCTTAATTAAGTATAATCATCGCAATCTCAGGTTTTAGAGGGTCGAAAGGTTAGAGTTGAAAATCTCGATACGGCGAACGCCGAAATGATTGACTTAAATTCTGATTAAGGAAGCCAAGCCAACCATAATCAATGTTTAATGCAAATGATAATAACGCATAGTTTACGAGGTAATTTCAAATGTTCCTTGCGCCAGCTTGTCCCACGAACCGTCGAATTTTATGGCATTAATTGGAAATAAGGTGAAACGACAAAGTAAGGATATTGTTTTTATTGCCAAAATCTCTATCTAAATATGATTGGACCGTTTTGTTCGTAAGGACATTGATGTGTTAAATGTTCGAAGATATTGATCTTTTGCTTCATATTTCATTCATAAAGTTCATTTCTATTCCCGCACAGAGAAGTTTTTCTTAGTAAGCTAACTTCTATATGTATACGCATTTTTATTGTAGAAGAGCTAAGTTGCAATCCCCTGTCATGGCCCCGCGAAAAGCATCCAAGGCAAGCGCTGAGGTTTCAGGACAAGGTTCTGATAATGTTTCGGATACTTCACCTCGGAGCGTTGATTCCGTGCGAACCTGGTCATACGTCTCAGAGGTTTTGCAATCAGATGTGGTGAACTGTTCGGACGATTCCAGTGACAACGAGAAAGACGACATGACTATCAAATACAAGATCGTTGTCCAGGCAAATATGCACAAAGTAGCGGTTAGGCCACGCCTTCTGCCTTACTATGACATGATCTGATGGGCGCTAGATCATGTAGACATCCCTACCAGAACCATCATCAATGAGTAGAAGGTCATTGTTGCGACCTTTAGACCAGAAAACTTACAGGCGATGTACAAATTACCACCCACGTCAGACTTCACATACAATGCAGAGTTTCTAGAGGGTTTTAAACAGAAGGAATGCGAACAATACGCGAAAAGTTTATCTGATTTGATCAAGGATTGGGTCTCACACCCAACGAAGTTCAGGGCAGAGAGCAATGGAATTTATTCCATATCTTCTTTGGAACCACAGTTCAAATACGTAGTGATGATGACCTATAGATTGTACGGGAGGGAAGACACCACACATTTTTTCCTCCCATGGGTGCCCTTGATATACTCAGTAGCAGAAGGCTCTTCTTTCGACTGAGCCAAAATGTTATCAGATAGCCTGACCAGTTGTATTACAGAATATCAGACGCAGAAAGAGAGCGGGAAAGTTGCTTCATTTTTTATGTCCGCATATCTCATGGACGCAGTATGTTCCATGACGCCTTTTCCCTTGAGGAATTGGAGTTGGGCTCCATCGGAAGCTGAGCCAGTCCATGTATACCATTCTAAGCTTTGGGAGGACAAGGCTTCGGATTTCGTATACGAAATCTTCAGCTAGGTAATGGTACCGATGCATGTTGCCATCTTCAGTAATCCGCCAACCAAGATATCAGATAGCATCACGGCAAATTTAAGCAGAGTGGTCGATTGGTATGTGGAGAAAGAATTTTCATACATCGGGGTTTTCGGCGCTTCCGTCCCTCTGCATGCTTTACCCTTACTTATACCCGACAGGATGGCTTGTCGCGAGATCGCCAGGCAAACCGTAATCGGCGGTATAAGTAAAGAACTGAAAGGGTTTTCAAAAAAGGTATGGCCACCTTTCCCTATTCATTTAAACACCTATTCATTATTAGACTTCTAGCATGCAAAGGCCGAGGCAGCAGCCCTAGAAGATATAAATTTGGTTCATATCAAATTCAAGAAACACGATCCACACAGGGTCGTGAGTAATCATTTGGGCAGTTGTGGCCTTAAAATATTTGAGCACGAGAATTTGCCTCATGATGATATTTTTCGAGGCGCGAAATCTTATGACGAGATTTTGGCTCGAATACAAGCCTTGTCGCCAGAAAGAGCGGGCCGATGTTGTCATATTCCAAGAGCATAGGCGAAGTTGCCTTCCTCTAGTGTTACGGGGTGAAGATCCGACGATAGCAGAGGAGTAGCAAATAGAAGCCGGAGGCTCTAAAGGTTCAGGACCCGGCCAAGAAGAACAACAGGATAAAGAAGAGCAAGCTGGGGACCCGAAACAAGAAGTCGAGGCTTTCGATCCTCCAAGCGATCCAACTTCGGTCATTACTCCCGAGAAGTCTTCTAAACAGGTCGGCAATCCCATCGCCTCCATTACCCCCTGACAGTCTGCAAAGGAAATCCTGGACGCGGGTTGGATTTTGGGTGAAAAATTGACACCTATATTAGTTGAAGAGCTACCTCTGAATGAATTCTTCTTCGACAAGAAGAGGAAAGTGGTTGTGAGACAAGAACTCTACCAAGAAGCAGGTACTGTCTCTAAGAAATTTAAAATTTTAACTGATGGGAAAAATATGAAGAAAGTAGAATTCGCGACGCAAATAGCAGGAACATTGGGTGCTTTCGCCACAGCGAACCAATATTCAGTCGGGACCCTAAAAGATCAACTAAAACGAAAAAATCATTTGATCAAGACATTAGAGGCTAAACTAGCCACAACAGAGGTTGTTGCTAAAGATCATGCAAGTGCGACTTTAGAGCAAGCAAGAATAGAAGATCAAAAAGAAATCGAGCAGCTTAAAGTCGATCTCGAACAGACACAATTGAAGGCTCAGACGAATCAAACTCAGATAAGACAGCAGGGAGAATTGATAGACCAGCTTCGGGCCAAACTAGAATTCGCCGAAAGCCAAGTAATCGATATCGGGGTATTTCAATCCCAGGCAATAGAGATCAGAAAAAGGTTATCGGTGGCGTAGCAGGGTCTGCTTGTTAAAGTAGAAACAATTCAAAGCAGCTTCCAACTCATTGATCAGGTGTTGGAAAACCTCTCTCTTAGAGAAAGGGATGTCGGAGTAGCTCGGGTGGCGTTCCAGGAGGCTATTATAGCCACAACAAGAAGGGAAACAAGCAATAGTTCTAGTTTTCCCATCGTAGAGCAGAGCAGGGGTAATATCTTGTTGAAAGAATGGGAGGGAAATATATCTGAAGGTAAACAACAAGCTATGAAGCTAAGGAAATCTTGCGAAGAAATTTTCAGTTTGTTAAGTGAGATTTGTTTGGGTTCCGATGGTGAAAGTGGCATTGAGATATTGGGTCAGATCAATACAGCTAAATATATGCTTAATATCAAGGAAAAGGAAGAAAGAGAATTAGTTGAAATATCACAAATAGCTCAAACAGACATAGTGCAAATAGACAAATGGCTAATTAAACCGAGTATATTGTTATGCTCTATCAATGCCAAAGATCAACAGGTGGAAAGAAAGCTGTCGCTATTGATGAAAGACTGTTATATTTTTTAGGCAAATAATCAAGCAGAGCCATCTAAGTTGATATCACTGCTGGTGGAGAAGTGCGTTATTTGCAAGGAGCATGCGAAGAGGCAGGTTTCGGGTACCAAATGAGAACAGAGATAAAGAAATGAAACGTTTCGACTCCTTTTGATTGTAACCGAAAACCTGTGGAACTATTGAGATTCCAGCGCGTAAAAATTTGTATAAATATACATTTTGAAGAAAGAAAAAAGGTTGGACCTTTTTGATTAATTGTAATAGAGATTGTCTCTTTTCGGAGAATTAATACAAAGCAATCCGGAGATTCCTAATTCTATCACTACTGTGTTATGAGTTTGTTCTCTCTGTTATTTCATATTCATTCTTATTTCACTTATATACGTCTGATGAAGGTTGCATTGCAATTTAGTAAAACTTCTACTGCAGTGATTAATTTTTAGCTATCTATTATTTACAGTTTTTCCTCTGTATCGGCTACCAGTAGGTACAAAACCTGTAAATCTTTAGGTTGTCATACTTTATGCTTTATCGGACCATTTATTATCTTATTTTATTCTTCCGTTTACAGAGTGAGATTCTCTCTCGATAGGAGCCTTATTCTATAAATAGCTTAATGTTTTTCCCATAATTCATAAACCATTTATTTCAAATATAACGCAGTTACGGAAAAAGGCCTTTGGTTTGCAATTTGCTTTTAATATCGATTTCTAAAGTTCTCTTTACAAAATCAAATCGATACAGCATAAAAAAAAAACTTTTGGATTTCTTTAAATTTTTTTGTTCCTCTATGACTGTCCCTGTCGTAAGACAACCCAATATTGAACCCAGCTTAACAGATCAAACCCATATC
The DNA here is from genome assembly GCA_009831015.1 of Picea engelmannii. Lineage (NCBI taxonomy): Eukaryota > Viridiplantae > Streptophyta > Pinopsida > Pinales > Pinaceae > Picea > Picea engelmannii. Next base: position 47,106 of record ML833643.1, read on the forward strand.
GCTTTAAATCTCTTTGATACCATACTTAAAACGGCTAACACCTGGGTAGAACTTGAACGTTCATGGGTTGCAATTGAAAGGGATATAAACATCCAGGAACAGTTGGAAGCCAAACAGGGACGACCTAGAAATCAACCCTAGCTTCCTTTCCCGAAGGTATATACTCCTCCCTTTTTACATCTTACTAACTTTCGGATGCCTAGACACTGTACTTTTTAAATCCTTAATTACGGACTCTGGAACAACATCTTTTTGGCGTCGTTGCCGGGGACGAAGTTACGAAACCTTTTCCCTGGGAAGAATGACATATTTTCAAGTTTCACCCTTTGATAGTGAACAAAGAGTGAGCACTTTCTAAAGGCTTTTCTTATCTTTCACTTGGCGACTCTACATATAAGTAAGCTAGCATCCGGTCGAAGGAATACCAGACAAAACCCAGAGAACAAAGAGACCACACCTGTTTCAGATCCCGAAAAAATACTAAAAGCTAGAGGTTCTCTTAAGCTGACTACTGCAATCTATCAGCTTAAACACCCACATCCCAAGACCAAAAGCACTTGCGAACCTTCAACTTCACATAGTACACCCCCTGAAACCACTAATTCATTTTTATTCATCTCTGCGGTTAAAAGTGAAATCCTTCCGAAAACCTCTGTCGGATACAAAGGTAAAAACCTGGCAGTAAATTTATCTGCAGTTGATATCCCGCTGACTCTCCTTTCAGACTTCCCGACCTCACCAAATCTCGAAGAGTATACTATATACTCAAATCCCACACCCGCGGGATCCCCTGATTATGTCTCCTGCAAATCCGAAGAGCCAAGTCTTCGCGTCTCCGTTCACTCGTCTTCGCTTTTCTCATCTCCCGAAGAAGCTAAGAATCCGTTTTTAGTCTTCCAGAACCCGCTATATAACACACCCTATCCCCGTCAGGTAATACCAATGACGGCTGTTGGAGGAGGAGCAAGGGGCCAAGCGCCTCCCCCGCCTCCCAGAGTTATCACTAAAGTGGTTGTGAGATATGCACCTTCAGTTCTACCCGTGCCTCTTCATGACCTTCTTGAAAATTATATAAAAAATTTACCAAAATTTATAGGGGAAGGGGATTTGACGGGGGCCGAACATATAAATTTCTTCGATCAATTCGTTGATATTCTAGGTCTGGAACACGAAGACGTTTATTCGAGATTATTTGTTCAAACTTTTGAAGCACAGGTACGAACCTGGTTTCGAAGCCTACCCGCAGGGTCTATCTTATCTTACGATGCCTTAGAAGATGCCTTTCTTAGACAATGGGGTGAGAGAAAAGACCACTTATATTATCTAACCGAGTTCGGATCTTTAAAGAAAAGAAATTCAGAAACAGTTATGGAATTTATCCAAAGATTCAATAAATTGTATAACAAGATCCTAGCCGAAGTCAAACCCTCCCAACCTGCAGCCAAACTAACCTTCGCAGGAGCTTTCGAACTCGACTTCGCCCTTCTCTTAAGAGAAAGGCGGGGGGTCACCTTAACCCGAATGCAAGATGATGTTGTAGAAATTGAGTCTAACATGATGGCCTCTGGTAAGTTGAAAGCTAAGACAGAAACGGGGAACAGAGAAACCAGACGTTTTAGGGAACAAGCGGGACCCTCGAGATCTAATAGATCTACAAACGACAAAATGGATGATATGGCTAGGGTAATTAAAGAATTGTCGAATAAGATTTCCAAAATGGAGCTAGACCAATCCAAGAGTGATCCTTTCATTAAAAGAGAATTCAGAAGAAACCCCAACGCTCAAAATCAACAAAGACAGGTTAAAAATGAAGATCAGAAAATCCAAACCCCTTTAAAAAATGAAAATTGTATAGGAGGAAATGACCTAGAAGATTTCGAGGGACTTGAGGAAGACGTGACAAATTTGGGCGACGACTGGACTCAGCCCTATGTAACTAAAGAGGATTATGAGAGGTCGTTGAACACACCCCAACCGTCAAATGAAGAAGATGATATAAACAACAATGACTTCGTTGTATGTCAAGAAATGTCTGATTCCACGACTGTTGGGGTCCAATCGAGGTATAACTTGAGGTCTAAAAACAAACCTACATCGATTCCTCAACCGAAGAAAATTCTCCCCAGAGGTGAAATATATGTGCCTGCCTTGAAAGAGACTGAAACATCTAATAATAAAACAAAGGAGACAGACTCGTTGAACCTCAAAACGAAGGAAGTTGAGACCCAAACTAGGGAAATCAAGACAGTTGAGACACCCTCACTGGTAAGAAAGCTCATGAGTAATAAGTCATCTCAGACAAATAAGTTAGAGAATAAAGAGCTCGAGGTTTTAACCAAGGAAACAGACAAAGGTGGCGGTGGTTTTAGTGTCGAAAATGAAATAAATAGGATCAAAATACCGATTCCGCTGGTTTAATTAGCAAAAAACCCTACATATAGAAAATAGATAACCAAGGTGATAGGTTGTTCGGATCAAGAAAGTCAATCAGACGAAATAAATTTGGAAGATGACAAGCCAAATATCACTTTCGGTCCACATTTCGAGGGCACCGGAGACACCGTTGCCCCTTTCTATATCACCCTAAATGTGCACTATCGACTACTGCATAACTGCATGCTAGATTTTGGAGCTTCACATAATGTGATGCCCAAAGCTATTATGGATAGACTAGGCCTCAAGATCACCTGACCTTACAGAGATCTCTACTCTTTTGATTCAAGAAGAGTCAAGTGCTTAGGTATGATAAAAGATTTAGTAGTCACCCTTGCACAAGTCCCAGTCAAAAGTATTCTGATGGATGTAGTTATTGTTGATATCCCCCCAAAATATGGATTACTGTTATCAAGGTCGTGGGGAGCCAAACTTGGGGGATCCCTTCAACTGGACATGACTTATGCCACAATTCTTGTATTTGATGGGCAACTTACTAGCTTATACAGGGAAACGAGGTTAGCCTATACCGTGAGCGATCCTCAGAATCCTAGCAATTTTCTTGTTTACATTGCTGATCAAGATCTAGGAAATTGTATTTTGTCTTTTGATGATGGTATAGATAGTTGCACAGAAGAAAACTACATAGACGAGAAAGATTCTGAAAATATGCGTAGTACAGGGATCTGGAAAATGTTTTTTGACGGTGCTCTGTCATGTGGAGTCGATGCAGGAGTACTTTTTGTGGCACCCGAAAATAGGTTTGTCGTCCCTTTTTCTTACAGGCTTCAATGGGATATAGACTACACTAACAATGTATGTGAATATGAAGCTTTAGTTTTAGGATTGGAAGCTGCCAAGAAATTGAACATAAAGAACCTGGAAGTATATGGAGATGTTGAGTTGATAGTCAAACAGATAAATTGACAATACCAGGCCAAACACCCGAGATTGAGAGCGTATAGAAATTGTGCCTGGGATCTAATGGAAAATTTATTCTCGTCTGTAAATATCCACTTCATACCACGCGCCGAAAATTTGCAGGCCGATTCGTTAGCCAAGGCAGCCTCAACTTTCACTCCCCCCGCGGCTTTTAAATTAAAATACCATATAGAGGTAAGGCATAGACCATCCATCTCGAACAACATACAACACTGGCAGGTTTTTGAGGATGACGAACAGATCAGAAAGTTCCTCGAAGCAGTGGGTGACTTTTCTGAAACCCACATCGATCAAGAGAATCAAAATGATCACATGTGGATCATGCAAGAAGGAGAAGACCCTCAGGAGTTCCGAGAAAAAAATGCCAACCATCGCATGTTAGTTTTAAAAAATAATCAGATTCCAAAGGGACTAATCCCCCTGGAGAGACTTTTCGATCGAAATGACATGCCTTTAAAATCTACTCTTCAACCCCAACCAAAAGAGGTTGAAGATTGTGATATAGGGACAAAAGAATAACCCAGGATGGTGAAAATATCAAAGTATCTTCCTCCTGAGGTGAAAAATAAGTATAAATATTTGTTTGCACGATATAAAGATGTTTTTGCTTGGTCTTACGAAGAGCTTAAGACTTACGACACTACTGTGATCGAACACAAGATACCTCTGAAGCCTGGTATCAAACCCTTTAGGCAAAAGCTTAGACAAACCAACCCTATCTTATTACCTGTAGTCGAAAGAGAAGTCAAGAAGCTTTTAGACGCGAAAATAATAGTACCACTGAGATACTTTGATTGGGTGGCAAACCTGGTTCCGGTTAGAAAAAAAGAGTGGAGAGATTAGACTATGTGTTGATTTCAGAAATTTAAATAAATCTTCCCTAAAAGACAACTATCCTTTACCTAAAATGGATCACGTCTTAGAAAAGGTAGTCGGAGCAAATAGGATGTCTATGATCGACGGTTTCTTTGGGTACAATCGAATTGCTTTAAACGAACAAGATAAAGAAAAAACAACTTTCACTACACCCTGGGGTACATTCATGTATGATAAAATGTCTTTTGGTCTAATGAATGTAGGTGCCACTTTCCACCATGCTATGGATATCGCTTTCATCGGCGAAAGAGACAAGTTTGTAGTTATCTACCTCAATGATCTAACCGTTTTTTCTAAGTCTGACGAAGATCATTTAATACATCTCAAACAAACTTTCGAAAAATGCTGCAAGTTCGGTCTGTCTTTAAACCCTAAAAATTCTCACTTCGCCATGTGAAAAGGTAAACTCCTGGGCCATATTGTATCCCGAGACGGAATTAAAATTGACCCCAGCAGGGTTCAAGCTATAGACACAATAAATATTCCTAGAAATGTAAAGGAAATCCAGTCATTCTTAGGAAAGATAAACTTTTTGAGAAGGCTTATTCCAAACTTCGTTGAAATTGTGAAATTAATCACAGGTATGTTAAAGAAAAACAATGAGGTAAAATGGACAGCAGAGGCCAAAGAATCGTTTGCACTTATCAAGAGGGTTATAAACGAGGCACCTGTACTGGCAAGCCCCGACTATCTAAAGGATTTTCTCATTTTCTCATTCACTTCCGAGCACACTATTGCCACAGCGCTCCTCCAGAAAAATGAGGAGGGTTTCGAACAACCGATAGCCTTTTTCAGCAAAAGTCTCAGAGACGCGGAACTAAAATATGATATAATGGAAAAACAAGCATATGCTATGGTAAAGGCATTAAAGGCTTTTAGGACTTATGTATTGCATTCCAAGATAATCACGTATGTACCTACTAGCTCTGTAAAAGACATTCTAGTGCAGCCTGACAGTGATGGCAGAAGGGGACGGTGGCTTGCAAAAATTCAAGAATTTGATCTGGAAATAAAGCCGATGAAGCTGATAAAGGGTCAAGGTTTGGCTAAACTCTTAGCTGAATCCAATTACAGAGCCCCCGGCATAAATAGCATACAGGGATGTAGAGAAGAGGAATATATGAACGAGCTCTACGAGAAAACAAGTGAAGTTAGGATCGAAGAGAAGTTTACATCCTCTGACTGGTACAAAAACATAGTATCCTACCTACTGACTTTGAACTGCCCAAGTGATTTATCTCCATCCAAAGCCAGAACGCTAAAACTACATGCGGTCAAATATTGTATATCTAAGGGTAAATTGTTTTGGAAGGACCCACTTGGCTACCTGTTGGTCTGTTTGGTTGAATCTGAAACAGAGAAGGTCATAAGCGAATTCCACGAAGGAGTGTGTGGGGGACATCACGCTTGGAGAGCGACAACTTATAAAATCCTGAGGGCAGGGTATTATTGGCCTAAACTTTTCTCGGATGTAAATGCCAACGTTAGGGCTTGTGACCCTTGCCAATTATTCGCAGGAAAACATAAACTCTCAGTATTACCTTTAGTTCCAGTCAAAACAGAGGCTCCTTTTCAACAGTGGGGACTGGATTTTATAGGCGAAATTAACCCCCATTCCAACGCTCAACACAAATGGATCCTAACCGCCACAGATTACTTTACTAAATGGGTAGAGGTTATTCCTACCAGGAGGGCTACAGATTCGGTGGTAATAGATTTCCTAGAAGAAAATATTTTATCTAGATTCGGTTGCCCCCAAAAGATAGTAATAGATAATGCTCAGGCTTTTAAATCTATGGCTATGATCAGTTTTTGCCAAAAGTACAATATTGTACTCGGCCATTCTACGGCATATTATCCCCAAGGAAATGGACTGGCCGAGTCTTCGAACAAGAGTCTGATCAACATAATTAAGAAAGTGTTGAACGAGAACAAGAGATCCTGGCATGTACATTTAAAATACGCACTATGGGCAAATCGGATTGGCACAAAAAAATCCATCGGCATTTCTCCTTTCCGGATGGTATACAGGACTGGCGTGGTATTACCTATAAACTTGGCACTTCCCGTAATGAAACTATGGCAAGATGAGAAATAAGAACCAAACCACGTCACAAGGAGAATAAATCAGCTAATCGAATTACAACAACACATGGTCGAGGTGGACAAAAGATTGCAAAAATATCAAGACGACATGAAAACGTTATTTGACCGTAAGACAAAAGATAGAGAGTTTCTTCCAGGTGATTTGGCCTTAAGATGGGATGCTATGAAGGAAGATTCGGCGAAACATGGTAAATTCGATCATATTTGGTATGGACCATTTAGAGTCGCAACTTCCGAAGGAAAAAAATCATTTTTATTAGAAAATCTGGATGGTAAAATCTTCAATGCCCCTGTCAACGGGCGTTATCTAAAACACTACATGACATAATTAGTTCTCCAAGGTTTCCATTGTATATACCGGTTTGTATTTGCATTCTATTTCATGATTCCCTTGAGGTAAGTTTTCAATTTTTATTAATTAGGTCAATATAAATAGAGATACGCGGTTTTCAAATACATTTAACTTTTTACAGGATTTCGGTTTGCAAACTAAATGAACGAATGGAGAAAACAAAAGTTCATGCATTGGAGATTTTCATTCGCTGAAAATAGGTGACAGAAAAGGTTTTCGGTTATTTTAAAATCAGTAAGGTAAAGGTACGAATTCCTGAAAATTTTGTTCCTTAAGAAAGTAGAGATCTCCAAAACATCATAAAAGTCCCATAAATCTAATGTTTTTACTTAATTGATTATTAAAAAGTACAGTCACTTGCTCTGGATCCTAATAATTTTAACTTAAAACACAGATAGGTGGTAGTTAAAGCAAACAGAAAGTGAAGCATCTCTGGGGAAGGGTTTTCAAAAAAGCGGTTTTAATTTTTGACCCCTGCCCCTCAGCATACAAACATCTGTCCGTCACCTTTCTTTCGGTCTTCAGATTTGTCTTCTTAAAAATGCCAAATGTCTTTTCGGATTTATATACGTAGGGAGAAGAGATTATGTTTAAACTCTGAAAGTTGTAAGCGTGTTTTGGAAAGAAGTTTGGTCTTCACAACTCCTCGGTCTCTTGCTTAACAAGTTATGTGTAGGTGGATCCTGACGTTTCTAGGTTTTTCAACAGTTTCGAAGAGTTAAGGCTTGCTCGAAGGAAAACCCCCAGAAAAATGTTTCCCCTTTTTTCCCTTCGGACCAAGGTGTTGTGAAAGTCAAAGGAAGGTTGGCACCAAGTAATCAAAGTAAGTTGATAGACCTACATTGCAAAATATTACGCAGATATCACCCCTCATACAATCTGATTGCCCCCACTTCGTATTCTAAAAAGAAAATTATAAGACAGATGATGAAAGGAAATTCATATCTAATTGTACATCTAGTCTGAAGAGACGATGAAAGGAAATTCAGAAATGATTGCCCTCGTCTCAACATTTAAATGCATAAATACATTTCGAAGTGGTGAAAGGAAATTCAGCAAAAAGGGGGCAGATAACTTCATCGGGGTACTGAACAGGCCCGCTGGAAGTGAAGCAATATCTGAGGTATCTGTAAGGCTGCTATACATGAATTTCACTCGGCTCTGGTAATCAACTTTCTCGATGACTGAATCCACATCCTAAGTCCAGACGGGACTCCCCGATTAAAAAAAATGCAATAAATTTCGTTGGATGTAAGCCAAAAACTGCAAGATCTGTTGGATTTCCTAGAACTGTTTTGATTTGTCTTGATCCAGACCTAAACTAAGTAAAGAGAAAGAGAAAGTTGTGAAAGGGATTGTAGCTGAGTGAGAAATATATTTGAGTATTGAAAATCCTTACAGCAGTAAAAGACAAAAATCTTTTCTTCCCTCGGTTTATCTTTTCCCTAAAGCAAGTTTCATAGAAGTGAAACCAATGACTCCATTTACCCAATACAGGCATGTGGTTTAATGTTCTTCCCGTCTCACATGGAAACGAGATCTCTAGTTGGAGCCTATGTTGGAGACGCCTTTTTATTTTGTTCAAATCTATTTTTAAAAATTCAAATGTCGGTTCTTAAGTTCTTTTTCGCTTCGTGATATTCACCTACTGAAAATCTCAGTAGTCTCGACATGCGAAATAGCGGGGGATGTGATGTTTCATAAGTTACCACTTTTTATCGTTAAACGAAGGTTGTTGCTCTTCGTACCTCAGAATATCGCTCTTCAGGAGTTACAAGTCACAATATTTACAAACCCCGATGTGTGAGGTCGCGAAAAGTTTCAAAAGCTTACCTCAGGTGAAAGCTAAGAGTGGGACCATGTAAACCCCAGTCAAGTGCTGTCAGGATTTCACATCTCAGCGTTCACTCTCTCCTAAAACATTACCGCTAAAACTCCGAAAGATGAAGCCACGAAACTTTTACCTAAGTAACTCGGGTTAGAGTCAAGGTTGATTAGTCTTGACCATGATTTAAGTTCCTCGGGATTTCGCGACTCGGCATAATTTCCTCCCGGAAACAATACCTTCGAAGTTTCGAGCCGCGAAGTCGCGATATAAATTAAAGCGTAATCAATTAAAACACTCAATCCTAGTTACGTCCTTGCTTAATTAAGTATAATCATCGCAATCTCGGGTTTTAGAGGGTCGAAAGGTTAGAGTTGAAAATCTCGATACGGCGAACGTCGAAATGATTGATTTAAATCCTGATTAAGGAAGCCAAGCCAACCATAATCAATGTTTAATGCAAATGATAATAATGCACAGTTTACGAGGTAATTTCAAATGTTCCTTGCGCCAGCTTGTCCCACGAACCATCGAATTTTATGGCATTAATTGGAAATAAGGTGAAATGACAAAGTAAGGATATGGTTTTTATTGCCAAAATTTCTATCTAAATATGATTGGATCGTTCTGTTCGTAAGGACATCAATGTGTTAAATGTTCGAAGATATAGATATTTTGCTTCCTATTTCATTCATAAAGTTCATTTCTATCCCGCATAGAGAAGTTTTTCTCAGTAAGCTAACTTCTATATGTATACGCATTTTTATTGCAGAAGAGCTAAGTTACAATCCCCTGTCATGGCCCTACGAAAAGCATCCAAGGCAAGCGTTGAGGTTTCAGGACAAGGTTCTGATAATGTTTCGGATACTTCACCTCGGAGCGTTGATTCCGTGCGAGCCTAGTCATACGTCTCAGAGTTTTTGCAATCAGATGTGGTGAACTATTCGGACAATTCCAGTGACAACGAGAAAGACGACATGACTACCAAATACACGATCGTTGTCCAGGCAGATATGCACAAAGTAGCGGTCAAGCCACGCCTTCTGCCTTACTATGACATGATCCAATGGGCGCTAGATCATGTAGACATCCCTACCAGAACCATCATCAACGAGTAGAAGGTCATTGTTGGGACCTTTAGACCAAAAAACTTATAGGCGATGTACAAATTACCACCCACGTCAGACTTCACATACAATGCAGAGTTTCTAGAGGGTTTTAAACAGAAGGAATGTGAACAATACGCGAAAAGTTTATCTTATTTGATCAAGGATTGGGTCTCACACCCAGCGAAGTTCAGGGCAAACAACAATGGAATTTATTCCATATCTTCTTTGGAACCACAGTTCAAATACGTAGCGATGATGACCTGTAGATTGTATGGGAGGGAAGACATTGTTAATGTTTATGCCATTATTATAGTTCTTTGCATTTCAATAGATAAGAGCAACATAAGAACAAGATCACTGAGAAATACACATTCACAAGAGACATAGCATTTATCCTGGGAAACCCTCTAGGGGAAGAAAACCCAGCAAAAACTTCCTTATCATAAATTGCCAATACAATGTTCAAGAGATAACTCAAACCAATATAGATAGTCCTCCCCAAAATATGTGCCACTCTTCTTCTCCTCTCTTCAACTGGTAATTGCAGCTTGCCTCATAAGAGAATGAGCAAGTGAGTTGTGTGTTAAAGTGAGGTGCTAGCCTCCCTATATATACAAGACTGGCACATGTGAAAGGGTTTCACTGGCAGGGCCGACTTCTCACTCTGGGTGGGTAAACCCACCTTTAATTTAATTCTGGGTCTCAATAATAACTGTTGGGGCCGACTTCTTATTCTACCTATTACAATTGTCTGATGACCAATCCGCAGAAGGGGATTTGGTCCTAATACAATTATCGACATGATTAATCCACAATGGGGATTAATCCTATGAATAAAATAGCAATAATAATAAGAATACTCTTTGCAGTTACATTATTTTAACAGACACCACGCATTTTTTCCTCCCATGGGTGCCCTTGATATACTCAGTAGCAGAAGGCTCTTCTTTCGACTGGGCCAAAATGTTATCAGGTAGCCTGACCAGTTGGATTACAGAATATCGGATGCAGAAAGAGAGCGGGAAAGCCGCTTCATTTTTTATGTCTGTATATCTCATGGACGCAGTATATTCCATGACGCCTTTTCCCTTGATGAATTGGACATGGGCTCCATCGGATGTTGAGCCAATCCATGTATACCATTCTAAGCTTTGGGAGGACAAGGCTTCGGATTTTGTATATGAAATCTTCAACTGGGTAATGGTACCGATGCATGTTGCCATATTTGGTAATCCACCACCTAAGATATCGGATAGCATCACGGCAAATTTAAGCGAAGTGGTTGATTGGTATATGGAGAAAGAATTTTCATACATTAGGGTTTTCGACGCTTCCGTCCCTCCGCATGCTTTACCCTTACTTATACCCAACAGGCTGGCTTGTCGCGAGATCGCCAGGCAAATCGTAATCGGCGGTATAAGTAAAGAACTGAAAGGGTTTTCAAAAAAGGTATGGCCACCTTTTCCTGATCATTTAAACACCTATTCATTATTAGACTTTGGGCATGCAAAGGCTGAGGCAGCAGCCCTAGAAGATATAAATTTGGTTCATATCGAATTCAAGAAACATGATCCACACAGGGTCGTGAGTAAGCATTTGGCCAGTTGTGGCCTTAAAAGATTTGAGCACGAGAATTCGCCTCATGATGATATTTTCTGAGGCGCAAAATCTTATGACGAGGTTTTGGCTCGAATACAAGCCTTGTCGCCAGAAAGAGCGGGCCGTTGTTGTCAGATTCCAAGAGCATAGGCGAAGTTGCCTTCCTCTAGTGTTACAGGGTGAAGATTTGACGATAGTAGAGGAGTAGCAAACAGAAGCCGGAGGCTCTAAAGGTTCAGGACCCGGCCAAGAAGAACAACAGGATAAAGAAGAGCAAGTTGGGGACCCGAAACAAGAAGCCGAGGCTTCCGATCCTCCAAGCGATCCAACTTTGGTCATTACTCTCGGGAAGTCTTCTAAACAGGTCGACAATCCCATCGCCTCCATTACCCCCCCACAGTCTGCAAAGGAAACCCTGGACGCAGGTTGGATTTTGGGTGAAAAATTGACACCTATATCAGTTGAAGAGCTACCTCTGAATGAATTCTTCTTCTACAAGAAGAGGAAAGTGGTTGTGAGACAAGAACTCTACCAAGAAGCAGGTACTGTCTCTAAGAAATTTAAAATTTTAACTGATGGGAAAAATATGAAGAAAGTAGAATTCGCGACGCAAATAGCAGGAACATTGGGTGCTTTCGCCACAGCGAACCAATATCCAGTCGGGACCCTAAAAGATCAACTAAAATGAAAAAATCATTTGATCAAGACACTAGAGGCTAAACTAGCCACAACAGAGGTTGCTGCTAAAGATCAGGCAAGTGCGACTTTAGAGCAAGCAAGAATAGAAGATCAAAAAGAAATCGAGCGGCTTAAATTCAATCTCGAACAGACACAATTGAAGGCTCAGACGAATCAGACTCAGATAAGCCAGCAGGGAGAATTGATAGACCAGCTTCAGGCCAAACTAGAATTCACTGAAAGCCAAGTAATCGATATCGGGGTATTTCAATCCTAGGCAATAGAGATCAGAAAAAGGTTATCGGCGGCGCAACAGGGTCTGCTTGTTAAAGTAGAAACAATTCAAAGCAGCTTCCAACTCATTGACCAGGTGTTGGAAAACCTCTCTCTTAAAGAAAGGGATGTCGGAGCAACTCGGGTGGCGTTCCAGGAGGCTATTATAGCCACAACAAGAAGGGAAACAAGCAGTAGTTCTAGTTTTCCCATCGCAGAGCAGACCAGGGGTAATATCTTGTTGAAAGAATGGGAGAGAAATATATCCGAAGGTAAACAACAAGCTATGAAGCTAAGGAAATCTTGCGAAGAAATTTTCGGTTTGTTAAGTGAGATTTGTTTGGGTTCCGATGGTGAAAGTGGCATGGAGATACTGGGTCAGATCAATACAACTAAATATATGCTTAATATCAAGGAAAAGGAAGAAAGAGAATTAGTCGAAATATCACAAATAGCTCAAACAGACATAGTGCAAATAGACAAATGGCTAATTAAACCGAGTATACTGTTATGCTCTATCAATGCCAAAGATCAACAGGTGGAAGGAAAGTTGTCGCTATTAATGAAAGACTTCTATATTTTTTACGCAAATAATCAAGCAGAGCCATCTAAGTTGATATCGCAACTGGTGGAGAAGTGCGTTATTTGCAAGGAGCATGTGAAGAGGCAGGTTTTGGGTACCAAATGAGAACAGAGATAAAGAAACGAAACGTTTTGACTCCTTTTGATTGTAACGGAAAACCCGTGGAACTATTGAGATTCCAGCGCATAAAAATTTGTATAAATATACATTTTGAAGAAAGAAAAAAGGCTGGACCTTTTTGATTAATTGTAATCGAGACTGTCTCTTTTCGAAGAATTAATACAGAGCAATCTGGAGATTTCTAATTCCGTCACTACTGTGTTATGAGTTTGTTCTCTCTGTTATTTCATATTCATTCTTATTTCACTTATATACATTTGATGAAGGTTGCATTGCAATTTAGTAAAACTTCTACTGCAATGATTAATTTTTAGCTATCTATTGTTTACAGTTTTTCCTCTGTATCGGCTACCAGCAGGTACAAGACCTGTAAATCTTTAGGTTGTCATACTTTATGCTTTATCAGACCATTTCTTATCTTATTTTCTTCTTATGTTTACGGAGTGAGATTCTCTCTCGATAGGAGCCTTATTCTTTCTATAAATAGCTTAATGTTTTTCCCATAATTCATACACCATTTATTTCAAATATAACGCAATTACGGAAAAAGGCCTTTGGTTTGCAATTTGCTTTTAATATTGATTTCTAAAGTTCTCTTTATAAAATCAAATTGATACAGCATAAAAAAAAACTTTCTGATTTCTTTAAATTTTTTTGTTCCTCTATGATTGTCCCTGTCGTAAGACAACCCAATATTGAACCCAGCTTAACAGATCAAACCCATATCGCTTTAAATCTCTTTGATACCATACTTAAAACGGCTAACACCTGGGTAGAACTTGAACATTCATGGGCTGCAATTGAAAGGGATATAAACATCCAGGAACAGTTGGAAGCCAGACAACGATGACCTAGAAATCAACCCTAGCTTCCTTTCCTGAAGTTATATACTCCTCCCTTTTTACATCTTACTAACTTTCGGATGCCTAGACACTGTACTTTTTAAAGCCTTAAGTACGGACTCTGGAACAACAGCGGGTATGTATATTATGTATCATTCATTGATGATTACTCTCGTAAAACCTGGATATATTTCTTGAAAACTAAAGATGAAGTGTTCAGCAAGTTCAAGGAATTCAAAGCCTTGATAGAGAACCTTTTTGAAAGAAAGATTAAGATACTCAAGTCAGATAATGGAGGAGAATATACCTCAAAATAATTTGTGAACTTCTGCAAAGATGTTGAGATCAAGAGGGAACTCACTACTCCCTATAATCCCCAACAAAACAGTGTAGTTGAACGAAAGAACAGAACCATAATGGAAGTTGTGAAGACTATGATCCATGATCAAGATCTTCCTATGTGTTTATGGGCAGAAGCAGCAATGGCAGCTGTATATGTGCATAACCGATTGTCCCATAGTGCACTTGGGCACAAGACACCGGAAGAGATGTTCACCGGAAAGAAGCCAGAGGTAAGCCATCTCAAAATATTTGGTTGTCTAGTGTTTATTCATATACCTAAATAAAAGAGAAACAAGCTTGACCCTTCAGGAAAGAAGGGAATTTTTGTGGGATACTGTGAGGTCTCTAAGGCCTTCAAAATCTACATACTAGGTCAACATCACATTGAGATCAGCAGGGATGTGGCCTTTGATGAAGATGCAGCGCTCAAGAAATCTAAACTATGCCATCTTGAAGAAGTATATGAAGAGGAACCCGTAATCCCTAGTACTGCAATGAGGGAGGTTCCTAGAGCTGCAGAACCAGTGAGGGAAGTCGTAACTTCCCATGATGAGGAACTTCTAGAAGACCATGATATAGTAGAAGTGCAAAAACCTCCTCAGATGAGGATCCTCCATAAAAGAAAGCCAGCTTGGGCTAGAGAGCTTATTCAAGATGGAGAGAAGTGTGATGTTCCCCAAGGAACTAGGAGACATGTAAAAAGACCAAAGCTATTCCCCAGTTATACGGCTTTGATGTGTGATCTCTTAGAAGAGGAGCCTACCTGCTTTGAAGAAGCCATTCAGAGGAAAGAATGGGCAGATGCCATGATAGAGGAATATCAATCCATAATGAAGAACGAAGTATGGGAAATAGTTCCTAGACCGAAGAATAAAGATGTGGTATCCTCTAGATGACTCTTCAAAATAAAACATACTGCTGATGGAAGTATTGAGAAGTATAAAGCAAGATTTGTCGCTCGTGGCTTTTCCCAAAAGGAAGGCATTGACTATGAAGAGACATTCGCTCTTGTGGCCAGATACACTTCGATCAGAACCGTCATAGCTCTTGCAGCTAAGATGAAGTGGAAGTTGTACCAGATTGACGTGAAGACAACTTTCCTAAATGTTTTCATCGAAGAGGAAGTGTATATAGAGAAACCTCGAGGATTTGAGGTTGAAGACAGGAAGTCTCATGTCTGCAGATTGAAGAAAGCCTTATACGGATTGAAGCAAGCTCTTACAGCTTGGTATGGCCATATAGACAGTTTCTTGACGAGCTTAGACTTTACCAAGAGTAAAGCAGACTCTAACCTCTACTTCAAAATCATGAACAATGAGCCAGTTATCTTACTGCTATATGTGGATGACTTATTCTTAACTGGAGAAGAAAATCTCATCACTGAATGTAAAAAGAGACTTGCCTCGAAATTTGAAATGAAAGACCTTGGCCTAATGCATCATTTCTTAGGTCTTGAGGTATGGCAGAGTCCTGAGAGGATCTTTCTTAACCAAGGGAAGTACACGGTCGAAATCTTGAAGAGATTCGACATGTTGGAATGCAAGCCCATGAATACACCCATGGAAGCGAAGTTGAAACTGTTGGTCGATACTTCGTTAGAGTTGATTGACGCCACACCGTACAGACAGATTATTGGATCACTGATGTACCTGACGAACACCAGACCAGACATTTGTTTTTCCGTGAACACCTTGAGTCAATTTCTGGTAGAACCCAGACGTGTTCACCTAGTGGTTGCAAAACATGTGATGAGGTACCTTAAAGGTACAATAGATTATGGTCTCAGCTATGATGGAGATCATGATTTCACATTAAGTGGACATACTGATGCAAATTGGACAGGAAGTGTTTCTGATAGGAAGAGCACTTTAGGATGATGTTTCAGTTTGGGATCAGCTATGATTTCGTGGCAGAGTAGGAAGCAATCTAGTATTGATCTCAGCACAGCGGAAGCAGAATACATTGTTGCATGTTCTGCCAGCTGCGAAGCTATATGGCTTCGAAAGTTGTTGACCGACCTATTTGACTTAGAGATTAGAGCAACCTTGATTCTATGTGACAACCAGAGCTGCATAAAGATGACAGAGAACCCTAAATTCCACGACAGGTCGAAGCACATAGAGATCTGTTATGATTACATCCGTGACATGGTGTAGAGAGGAGCCTTAAAGCTCCAGTACATTAGCACGGATGAACATGTTGCTGACGTGTTGACCAAGCCATTGTCTCGTATAAAGTTTGAGTACTTTCGAGATAAGCTTGGTATAGTCCGAAAGGACCCTCCTCGAAAGGGGGAGTAGATGTTGTGATGAGACATCTCTTGCTTCCGACCCGATGGTTGTGACGTAAAGCAAGATGATATGATATGACTAGTACTGTGCTTCTAGCTAGATAGTTGTGACGTAAAGCTAGTCTAGTATCCTTGCTTCCGACCTGATGGTAGTGACGTCAAGCAAGATGATATGATGAGACTAGCACTGAGCTTCCAGCTGGATAGCTGACGTAAAGTCAGTCTAGTATCCTGCTTCCGACCTGATGGTTGTGACGTAAAGCAAGACGAGTATCTTGCTTCCAGCTTGAGTGTTGTGACGTAAATCAAGACGATGATATGAGACTAGTATTATGCTTCCAGCTTGATAGCTGTGATGTAAAGCCAATATAGTATTTAGCTTCCAGCCTGAGTGCTGTGATGTAAAGCAAGACATTGAGATGAGACAAGTACTGAGCTTCCAGCTTGATAGCTGTGATGTAAAGCCAGTCTTGTATTATGATGAGCCAGCCTTGTGTTGTGATGATGATGATGTATCAGTTTTTATACTAATACATATCGATGCAGATGATGACGACATTCCTTTGAGAATGATGATGTTGCTGATGAAGAAAACTTCCGATGATTTATAGATACGTCAGTCAGTGTTCCAAGATGATATTGATGATGTTGTCCTCTCACCCACTTGATGCTATTGATGTTGTTGTCCTCTCTCTCTCACATGGTGCTGCTAAAGAATAACCTTCTTTTTAAGGGGGAGTGTTGAAATAATGTAACTGCAAAGAGTATTCTTATTATTATTTGATAGATTATTCATCAGATCAATCCCCATTGTGGATTGCTCTTGTCGGTTATTGTAATAGGACCAAATCCCTTTTGCGGATTGGTCAAATGTTAATTATAATAGGCAGAAAAAGAAGTCAGCCCCAGCAGATATTAAAGAGGCCCCAGAATGTAATTAAGGTGGTTATAACCACCCAGTGGGAGAAGTCGGCCCTGTCAGTGAAGAGACACTTCACACGTGCCAGTCTAATATAAATAAGGAGGCTAGCGCCTCACTTAGACACACAACAACTCACTTGCTCATTGAGAGACAAGTTTCAGATCTGCTATTGGAGAAGAAGGAGAGAGAGTGGCGCATATCTGGGAGAGGACTTTCTGTATTAGTTTAAGATATCTCTTCGCATTGTATTGGCTATCTATATTAAGGAAGTTTTGCTGGGTTTTCTTGTTGAAATAATGTAACTGCAAAGAGTATTCTTATTATTATTATTATATTATTCATAGGATCAATCCCCATCGTGGATTGATCATGTTGGTTATTATAATAGGACCAAATCCCCTTTTGTAGATTGGTCAAAAGACAATTGTAATAGGCAAAATAAGAAGTCGGCCCCAGCAGTTATTAAAGAGACCCAGAAATATAATAAAGGTGGGTTTACCCACCCAGTTGGAGAAGTTGGCCATGCCAGTGAAGAGACACTTCACACGTGCGAAACTTGTATAAATAAAGGAGGCTAGTGCCTCACTTAGACATAACTAACTTGCTTAGTTTGAAGGACAAGTTCTGATCTGTTATCGGCAAAGGAGAGAGAGAGTGGCGCATATCTAGGAGAGGACTTTCTGTATTAGCATAAGAGATATTTTGGCATTGTATTGGCTATCTATATTACGGAAGTTTTGTTGGGTTTTCTTCCCCTAGAGGGTTTCCCAGGATAAATGATGTGTCTCTTGTGATTGTGTATTTCTCAGTGATCTTGGATTATGCTATTGTTATCTAATGAAATGAAAACATCTATAATAATGGCTTAAACATTAACATGGTATCGGAGCCAAGCTGAAGGAAGCATCTTTCGCAAGAGAAAAACGTCACTGTTGTCGTACCTGCAAATTAGGGTTTTTCAAAAGTGAAGCTTTTCATCCCTAAAACTATCAAGAAAGTTGCACCCTCCCCTAAGGATCAATTTGGCATCATCAACGCACCTTTTCAGTGGCTGGATCTCCCGGAAAGTGAAACCCTAGTTTCACAAAGTACTAGAAGTACCAGAGAACCAGTACCAGAAGTACCAGAGGTACCAGAAGCACTAGTCCAGAAATCTGCAGATCAGATTTGAAGGAGCAAAAGTTGGATTTTCTCAGATCCAAACACACCAGGCTACTCACCTCAGCCAAGCGCATCTCCTGGTAAGTTCAGTTTTTTATTTTGAGCACTTTCATTTTTTGGTCATTTTCCTAGCTCCAAGTAAAGATGTCTGCAAGCATTAAGCTTGTTGACAAGTTAGAAGGAGTGCAAAACTTCTGTGCCTGGAAGTATAGGATTGGCCTCATTCTTGAAGAGAATGACCTAGCAAGATTCATCAAAAACGAAATACTGAAACCCGACGATGTTGCAGAGAAGGCAAAGCATCAAAAGGACACAATAAGGGCCAAAAGAATCATTGTAGATTCAATCAAAGACCACTTGATTCCTTATGTGTCATCCAAGAAGACTCTGAAAGAGATGTTTGATGCCTTGACCAGACTGTATGAAGGAAATAACATAAACCAGAAGATGAATCTTAGAACTCAACTGAAGAATACAAGGATGCAGAAAGGAGAAATGATTCAGGAATACTTCTCTAGAATCTCAAAATTCAAAGAACAGTTAGAAGCTATTGGAGATACCATAGACGAAGACGAACTCATAATGACAGCCCTAAATGGTCTCACAAGACCTTGGGATGCTTTCATCCAAACGATATGTGCCAGAAAGGATAAACTGAAGTTCGACAGCCTATGGGAAGAATGCATCCAAGAAGAAACAAGAGTAGCGAATCGTGAAGCGTTACTAGCAAGGGATGATGATCAAGCCCTAACCACCCACACCAAAGGAGGAAGGAAGAAACCCTATTTCCAAAAGGAGACTCATAAAGAGCCTCAACAATCAAATAAATTCAATCATAAAGAATCTCATCCAAGGAGGTTTCAGAAGAAAGGACAACGAAAGGAATGAGACTACTCATCTGTACAATGCTATCATTGTGACAAGATGGGACACATTGCGAAGTTTTATTCAGCCATATGAGAAGAATACAAGAGAAAACAAAAGAGGCTCCATGCCCATGTAATCGAAGATGAAGAGCCACCCGCAAAGATGATAAGAGAGGAGATCAAAGACCATGTGTTGATCTCAGCCCTCTCAGGATTTGTAACACCTGAAGAGGACACTTGGCTCATTGATAGTGGTGCATCCAGGCACGTGACGGGACAAAGAAATATTCTCTCTTGTATCTCAGAGAAGAAGTTTTCTCAGAAAGTGACACTTGGAGATGATTACCAATATCCCATTAAGGGAGTGGGAGAATCAAACCATAAACTGAATTCAGGGAATTCACTAAAAATGAAGGACATATTAAATTCAGGGAATTCACTAAAAATGAAGGACATACTATATGTACCAGGCTTGAAGAAGAACCTACTCTCCATTTCAGCGTTAGAGAAGAAAGGCTTCAGATTTGCCTTTATAGATGGCGAAGTTCTTATGTGGGCTAAGGGAGAAACCTTAAATGAAGCAATCATCATTGGTAATGAAGAAAATGGCTTGTACAAATTAAAGGGTCACTCAGAGGCTGCTATGACCCATGCCATTGAAAACTCATGTGAACTTTGGCATAGAAGATTAGCCCACATCAACTACAAGGTGCTACCATACATATGCAAAGCGGTCACAGGTTTACCAGAACTCAAAGGTGACCATAAAGGCGTATGCAATGGATGTGCACAAGGGAAGAATATCAATAACCCTTTTCTGAAGCGGGACAACAAGACATAAGGAGTCCTGGAACTCATCCATTCAGATGTGTGTGGCCCAATGCCATCATCCTCCATTAGCGGGTATGTATACTATGTATCATTCATTGATGATTATTCTCATAAAACCTAGATATATTTCTTGAAGACTAAAGATGAAGTGTTCAATAAGTTCAAGGAATACAAAGCCTTGATAAA
Organism: Picea engelmannii; assembly: GCA_009831015.1. Taxonomy (NCBI): domain Eukaryota; kingdom Viridiplantae; phylum Streptophyta; class Pinopsida; order Pinales; family Pinaceae; genus Picea; species Picea engelmannii. The sequence continues at coordinate 67,442 of ML833643.1, forward strand.
GAACCTTTCTGAAAGAAAGATCAAGCCACTCAGGTAAGATATTGGAGGAGAATATACCTCAAAAGAGTTTGTGAACTCCTGCAAAGATGTTGAATCAAGAGGGAACTCACTACTCCCTATAATCCCCAACAAAACGGTGTAGTTGAACGGAAGAACATAACTATACTGGAAGTTGTGAAGACTATGATTCATGATCAAGATCTTCCTATGTGCTTATGGGCATAAGCAGCAATGACAGTTGTTTATGTGCAGAACCGATTATCCCATAGTGCACTTGGGCTCAAGACACTGAAAGAGATGTTCATCGAAAAGAAGCCAGAGGTAAGCCATCTCAAAATATTTCGTTGTCCAATGTTTATTCATATACCTAAAGAAAAGATAAACAAGTTGGACCCTTTAGGAAAGAAGGGAATATTTGTGGGATATTGTGAGGTCTCCAAGGCCTTCAGAATCTATATACCAGGTCAACATCACATTGAGATCAGCAGGGATGTGACCTTTGATGAAGATGCAACGCTCAAGAAATCTAAAATATGCCAGCTTGAAGAGGAATATGAAGAGGAACCCGTAATCCCCAATATTGCAATGAGGGAGGTTCCTAGAGCTGCAAAACTAGTGAGGGAAGTCGTAACTTCCCTTGATGAGGAACTTCTAGAAGACCATGATATAGTAGAAGTGCAAGAACCTCCTCAAATGACGATCCTCCATAAAACAAAGCTAGCTTGGGCTAGAGAGCTTATTCAAGATGGAGAGAAGTGCGTTGTTCCCCAAGGAACCAGGAGACAAGTGAAAAGACCAAAGCCATTCTCCAGTTATACGACTTTGATGTGTGATCTCCTAGAAGAGGAGCCTACCTGTTTTGAAGAAGCCATTCAGATGAAAGAATGGGCAGATGCCATGACAGAGGAATACCAATCCATAATGAAGAACGGAGTATGGGAAATAGTTCCCAGACCAAAGAATAAAGATGTGGTATCCTCCAGATGGCTCTTCAAAATAAAACATGTTGATGGAAGTATTGAGAAGTATAAAGCAAGATTTGTCGCCCGTGGATTTTCCCAGAACGAAGGCATTGACTATGAAGAGACATTTGCTCCTGTGGCCAGATACACTTCGATCAGGACCATCATAGCTCTTGCAGCTAAGATGAAGTGGAAGCTACACCAGTTGGACGTGAAGACAGCTTTCCTAAATGGTGTCATCGGAGAGGAAGTGTATATAGAGCAACCTCAAGGATTTGAGGTTGAAGACATGAAGTCTCATGTCTGCATATTGAAGAAAGCCTTATACGGATTGAAGCAAGCTCCTAGAGCTTGGTATGGCCATATAGACAGTTTCTTGACGAGCTTAGACTTTACCAAGAGTAAAGCAAACTCAAATCTCTACTTCAAAATTATGAATAATGAGCCAGTAATATTACTACTATATGTGGATGACTTATTCTTAACTGGAGAGGAAAAGCTCATCGCTGAATGTAAAAGGAGACTTGCCTCGGAATTTTAAATGAAAGACCTTGGCTTAATGCATTACTTCTTAGGTCTTGAGGTATGGCAGAGTTCTGAGAGGATCTTCCTTAACCAAGGGAAGTACACGGTCGAAATCTTAAAGAGATTCGACATGCTGGAATGCAAACCCATGAATACACCCATGGAAGCAAAGCTGAAGTTGTTGGTCGATACTTCTTCAGATTTGATTGATGCCACACTGCATAGACAGATTATTGGATCACTGATGTACCTGACGAACACTAGACCAGACATTTGTTTTGCTGTGAACACCTTGAGTCAGTTTCTGGTAGAACCCAGATGTGTTCACCTAGTGTTTGCAAAACATGTGATGAGGTACCTTAAAGGTACAATAGATTATGGTCTCAGTTATGATGGAGATCATGATTTCACATTGAGTGGATATACTAATGCAGATTGGGCAGGAAGTGTTTCTGACAGGAAAAGCACTTCAGGATGATGTTTCAGTTTGGGATCAGCCATGATCTTGTGGCAGAGTAGGAAGCAATCTAGCATTGCTCTCAGCACAGCGGAAGCAGAATACATTGCCGCATGTTTTGCTAGCTGCGAAGCTATATGGCTTCGAAAGTTGTTGACCGACCTATTTGACTTAGAGATGAGAGCAACCTTGATTCTATGTGACAACCAGAGTTGCATAAAGATGACAGAGAATCTTGTATTCCACGACAGGTCGAAGCACATAAAGATCTGCTATCATTACATCTGCAACATGGTACAGAAAGGAGCCTTGAAGCTCCAGTACATTAGCACGGATGAACAGGTTGTTGACATGTTGACCAAGCCTCTATCTCGTGTAAAGTTTGAGTACTTCCGAGATAAGCTTGGCATAGTCCGAAAGGACCTTTCTCAAAAGGGGGAGTAGATGTGATGTTCCTTGCTTCTTACCTAGCTGTCAGACATAAAGCAAGATGTGATGTGTTCCTTGCTTCTGACCTAGCTGTCAGACGTAAAGCAAGATATGATGTGTTCCTTGCTTCTGACCCAACTGTCAGACGTAAAGCAAGATGAGATGTTCCTTGCTTCTGACCCAGTTTTCAGATGTAAAGCAGGATGAGATGTGTTTCTTGCTTCTGACCCAGTTGTCCGATGTAAAGCAAGATGAGATGTGTTCCTTGCTTCTGACCCAGTTGTCATATGTAAAGCAAGATGAGACGTTCCTTGCTTCTGACCCAGTTGTCAGATGTAATGCAAGATGATATGATGAGACTAGCACTGAGCTTCTGGCTGGATAGTTGTGACGTAAAGCCAGTCTAGTATCCTACTTCCAACCTGATGGTTGTGACGTAAAGCAAGACGAGTATCTTGCTGCCAGCTTGAGTGTTGTGATGTAAAGCAAGACGATGAGATGAAACAAGTACTAAGCTTCCAGCTTGATAGTTGTGACGTAAAGCTAGTATTGTATTATGATGAGCCAGCCTTGTGTTGTGATGATGATGATGTATCGGTTTTTATACTAATACATATTTGTTGAAATAATGTAACTGCGAAGAGAATTCTTATTATTATTGGATTAAATCCCCATTGTGGATTAATCATGTCATTATTATTATTATTATTGTTATTGGATTAATCCCCAATGTGGATTAATCATGTCATTATTATTATTATTGTTATTGGATTAATCCCCATTGTGGATTAATCATGTCGGTAATTGTATAAGGACCAAATCCCCTTTTGCGGATTGGTCATCGGACAATTACAAAAGACAGAATAAGAAGTCGGCCCCAATAGTTATTATGGAAGACCCGGAATTAATTAAAGGTGGGTTTACCCACCCAGAGTGAGAGGTCAGCCCTGCCAGTTGTGACCTTTCACACGTGTCGGTCCTGTATAAATAAGAGGCTAGCGCCTCACTTTAAACACACAACTCACTTGCTCATTCTCTTATGAGGCAAGCTGCAATTACCAGTTGGAGAGAGGGAGAAGAGTGGTGCATCTCTTGGAGAGGACTATCTGTATTGGTTTGAGTTATCTCTTGAACATTGTATAAGCTATTTATG
>ML833644.1:0-14156 GCA_009831015.1 Picea engelmannii
TGTAGTAAGGAGTTCCTGGACCATTTTCTCAATTTCAGTTTTTTGTGAAAAGGGGTGGCGATACAGATGGATATTGGGAGGAAGGCTTCTGGGTACAAGGGGAATGGAATGATCATGAACACCACGGGAAGGAGGGAGTCCTTGGGGAGTGGAAAACACCATTTGGTGTTTAGAAAGGAGGGCTTGGAGGTCTTCCGACACCGAGGGTGTCTCTGTTGCTTGTATGGCATGGATTTGGGCAATGACATCAAAATGACCTTTTTTGAGCAGCTTTTCCATGCGATGGGAACTAGTGACCTCAGGTGAACTAGTCGTGATGCCTTGGAATTTATATTGGTGGCCTTCCTAGTCAAATTGCATGGTTAATGCCTTAAAATCCATGAGAATGGGACCCAAAGTACTTATACAGACTGCACCCAACCCAATGTCACAACCGCCCATGTCGATAGAAAACATATGGGATTTTAGGTGGTAGTCACCGATTTGGAGACGCACATTTTCACATCGCCCTCCACATTTCATGGAACCACCATTGGCAATCATGATTTGGAAATCGTTGACGGCATGGATGTAGCAATGAGTTTCTTGGGCAATGTGGCAATGAATAAAATTATGGGTGCTTCCACTATCAACCAGAATGATGACCTTCCGATGCTTGATGTAACTGATTAACTTGAGGGTTTGGGGGGCGGAGAAGACAATGAGAGCATTGAGGGAAATGATCGGTTCCACTTTGGGAGGGTCTGAGGGAGGGATTATGTCAGTGATTTCAGGTGACTCGGGTGCAAGGGAAGTTTCAACATCCTCTTCCGAAATATCCTCAGAGATGGACATAAAAATCTTTTGTTCCTTACACTTGTGGCCTGGGAAATATTTTCCATCACAATTATAACAAAGGCCTTTCAGTTGGCGTTCATCCATTTCAACCTTGGTCAATTTTTGGATCTTTAATGGGGCGGAGGGAGTAGTGGGATTTATGGGTTTAGGGCGAGGGATAAAGGAGGGTTTACAGTTTTGAGAGGATACAACCTGTTGTACTTCTTTAGATTTTTTAGTAGCCTCCACCCAACTCGAAGGTCGAGCCATGAGGACATGGGCCCGAATCTCCTCCTTGAGGCAACTGATAAAACACTCTCGAAAGAAAGCATCAGTCATGCCCTCTGTTCGAAAAGCCAGGCACTCAAAGGCAGCTATGAAGTCTTCTATTTTTCCTGATTGTTTCAACTTTGTCAAACGGCCCAAATGGTTGGTGTCAATGTCAAAGCGTTCATAAAGCTTAGTCACAAATTGGGTCCAAGAAATATACCCTTGACAGGAAGTTTTTCTCCATTGCCACCATTGCCAACGTTCTTGATCTAGATGGAGAACACCATACCAGAGTTTGTCCAAGTCATTTGTAATGTCGTATAAAGAGAAATAATGTTCCATTTGGGTGACCCAACCAGTGGGGTCCGAGCCATCAAATTTGGTCACATCCACCCACGGAAGGCATAGGTTACGTTGAAAGTGATGGGGATGAAAGGTATGGGAATGAGAGGAATGTTCACCTTCAGTCTTTGGAGGTGCATCAGAGAAAGGGTCATCTGTAGGGATCTTCAGTTTGGTGCAGAGTGATGCAAAGACAGATTCAAGCTGGGTGGTCAGTTCTTGTTTGACTTCCTCCATTGAGCACTGCATGGTTGTATTTATGGTTCTATTGATGGATGAATCGATGGAGGCCACAGTAGCACTGAGTTGTTTCACTTCTTTTTGGGTCTCGAGGAAACCAGATTGCAAGGTGTTGAAGCAAGCTTCCAGGTCTTGGCCATGGGTATGGGCCATGAGGATGGGTGAACTGAAAAGGGGTGGGCGGGGTCAAATTTTTTTCCGAAAAATGATATGGATGAGTGTAATAAGGGAGAAGAGATGAATCCAATGGACTAGGTCTCAAATAATGGTGAAAAAAATTCCAAACTTTTTTTATTTTTTATTTTTTACACTTGCGGAGTTATACTTCGGTTTGAAGAATACTATAGCGATGAAATCCCCAAATGCTTAACCAGAAAGAAATGTGTATTTACTTGGCAACCCGAACACAGTTGTGCGGCAATAGATCTTGTCTGTTTTAATTTGTTTATGTTTCTGTCTCCCAAAGGTTAGGTATTCAAGGGTTCTACCGACAAGGGTTTGCCTTGTGCTATAGCTCTCTGATATACGTGCAGGGTCCAATAGTAGTACTCGGCCCAATATCTCAGGGCACTAACTAAGGAGGATAGACCGTACCCTTAGCAGTACTACCCAACTACCCAGGAACTAGAGAGTATCTTCCAGAGTGTTTTTCTCAGTGGCACTATAGCAGTCAGGAAACCGATCGGTTTATCTAAAGAGGGATTCAGGAAATCTAGGTCGATCCATACACAGGTGTTGTCTGATGCGCTACCACTTGAAGGGGTACCAACAGGGGTTACAAGGGTAGCCAACAGATGTGCGCTTAAGAACCAGTTGTATTTCTTGCGTGTATGAATCCGTCAACCGTGGGTTTATGCGTGTAACGACAAATATCTGTGGCTTAAAGACGTCGGAATACGTCTCTACCCTGGAAAAAAAATTCCACAATTTCTGCCAAGGAAAGTGCTCTGATACCACTTGTAATATACCATATATAAAAAGTATGCAGAACAGAAATAAAATGCTAGAAATGGCAGAATAACAGTGATATAACCAACATAATCTCCACAATAATACATAAATGATATAAGAACAACAACAAAAATAACACTTTGATTCAGAAAGCAATGTTCACAGGCCTCTTCGAGGGGGCAACCTCCAGTCGAGCAACGCTCTGTTACAATAATATCCAAGCTAGGGTTTTCATACACTCAACCCTTATTTATACTAAATATGTCTATCAAGAGAAGCATCTAAAGGAAGATCCTTCTAGAAGTGGAAGCTTCTATTAGGTCTTCTTACATCTGCCTTATTCTATTTTATTGAAAGGCCTTATTAATATTGACCTTTATTACATCCGAATATATTGATCTACCTATGTGCGGGTTCGGACCCTAACAGTTGGACTCCACTTTTGCCATGTTTTTCGCTATACAAATACATTCATCATTACACCTTTTCCTGCATTTCACCAATAATATACGTCTCATTACACCATAAACTGCCATTATTTACCATCATTCACAAGTATACATATAGTGTGGTTAATACATCATTTTCTATGTTTTTAGTGATTGAATTATGATTGTATCATGGTTTACTAACGACAGTTCGTGAAGTGTGATTCTTGTACTAGCACGATCAATATTCATGTACCATTACTGCACTTCAACATTCTTGCACCAACACTATCATTTCGGTACCCATCATTATTTGGCATATTCACGCGCTTTGAGGAAAAAAACAGAAACATGGATTTTCTCCGCAGTGAATTCACCCAGCTCACACATGTGGACCTCCAGCTCAGGGGGAATAATTCAGCCAAATTAATAAAAGTTCTAGACAGTAAACTTCACCCTCAATTTTTGTGCACATGAGGGATCTGGATCATGGGTTTTGTTCCCAGCATGGAAATTGGTGATCTCGGGGGAGGTTTTCCAAACAAAGGAATGTTTGAGGAGTTATTGTTGGTTACTTAATTGTCACTTGCACAAATTTCACGCTATGTCCAAATTTGAAAACACCACACCCATATTTGGTGACGAGGCCTTGAGCTTGACGAAAAATGGAAATCAAATCAATTAAATTAGTATGAGAATCTCCAGTTGGTTGCAACCATCACATCGAAGATATGGATCAAAACCAATTTTTCTAAGTTGGTCCTGCAAAGCCAAGGATAGTCGATTCGTTGCTGCAATCTCCATTTTTGGTATTTTGTCTCACTAAGACATAGGGGATGTTCTCATCTCCCTGCTTGGGTTATACAATTATTCTATAAATTTTTGATGTACTGGAAGGGACGGGTATGTAAGAGATTCAAAGAAATTGTTATTATTTCACTGTATTCAGAGAGAGAGCGGAAGCTTATTTTTAATAAATGAAGAATTGATCTTCGCTGCAATTTTTGTACGTTGATCTGAGTTAGCTTCTTTAGAAATGTTGTCCAGCTGGGGAAGGGCCCCTTGATCCGGTAACATCCTAGCCATTTTTTATTAGTTGGATTTGTGTTTGTTTAATTTCTGTCATTTTTATTTATTTGTTAGATTTTTATTTTAATTCATTTGATCCACATTAATGTGTGTTTAATTTCAGTTTACATTATTTTAATTTACTAAGTTAGTGAGATCTATCCTCCAGTTGAAGAGCACCTGCAATCGTGCCATTTTCTTTGTCTGACACTTTATTCTCGCACGCATCTCAGATTATTCATTACCCTCTGCAATTGTTAATATTTCAAGATTTGTATATTTACACGTCATGGCCTCTCCGCATCACTTTAATCATTTACACATTCTATTCTCCAATGCTTCTATTTCACTTTCCACCCGCCATTATTCTTGTGATGTTGCCCAAGTCATATCTTTGTTCCTGTATTGATGCACATTCTCTCTTTTTTTTTTTTTTTCTTGATGCACATCAGTTTTAGGTTTTTCTTTATATTGTTTGTTGTTCCTATTATGGATATAAACACGTTTTATTTTTCTGTTACATACCAACCATTGTTATGGTGTGTTGTATAATTGTTATCATATAACAGTTTTCATTGTCAAGTTATTTGTTGTATTGTTTATTTATTTTTATTTAATTGTTATTATATTTTGTTTATTTGTTATTGTGTTTTTGTTGTTTGTGTATTTTTTAGTTAATTATTATCATATATATTGTTGGTTACGTATTTGTATATTGTTTGGTAATGTGTGTATTATGTTTTATTAATATATATTTTTTGTAAATATTTATTTATTGTTTTGTTAATATGTATGTTAATTATTGTCATAACGTTTTGTTAGATTTGTGTATTGTTTGTTTAATATGTGTATTATCATGTTTAGTTAATATATGCATTTTTGATAAATATTTGCTATCACGTATATTGTTATAATGTTTTGCCAATATATTCATTGTTTATGTGTTGCATATCATTTTGTTATTATAAGTTGTGTTTTCATGTGTATATTATTCTATAGTGATATCATATAAATGATCATGTTGTAATGAGTGTGAATGCAGTGTTATATGGATCATCTACTCAAGGCAATCCCATAATTGTACATAAAACAAAATTGATCTCGTACTAACACATACCTCAATCTCATTCATGTACCTAAACCAAAACTAATCTTGCACCTACACATTGACTTTTTTGTATCTTTTCTTGAGGAAAAGTTTCTGAAGTGTGTTCTTCTAAATCCTTATGTTACCTTGTCATTTAATCTAGTTTGTTTTAATTCGGTTTTTGAGTAGTTTTATTTATTTCCCGTACTTTGGATTCCTGCATTTTGATTTTAATCCCATCTTTTCTTTCATTCATTCATGCTTGCTTGTTTTGTTTATTGCATTAAAGAGTGGTTTTCCGACAATAGGATAGACTAGGCTCCAATCCCAAATTTCATCTTCTTTCACCTCTAAGTCTACGACTCCCTGGTTGATAATTTAATGTTGGAATTAATAGTGCATATATTTTACCCGACAATAGTCTTCACAGATTCTTCTTCAATGGATCATATCATTGGGGATTATCTCCATTCTAATCTTGGCTTCATTCCTGAATGAGCGATATGCATGTTCTTCTTTTGGAATTTTGCGACCAGCTTCCTCCATATGAGAGAGTCCATGCTTCCATATACATCCCTATTTCTTTCTACAAAGTGTCACAGGTCTATTCTAGTTTCCTCTTGATTACTGACTTCTTTATGGTCCGACTAAAGACTCCTTCCGGGTTTCTTCAAGTTTGATTATGATTGCAACCCATCTGGCAGTTTTTACTTATATAATATCTACCATAGGAATTGTCACCAAAGGTTGTCAATGTACTTCATCATTTTCAGATACATTGTTTGACTAGTAGTCATTATAATGACAATCCTTATCTTGTTATTATTCCATAGGTGTTGTTTCATTGACACTGACCATCTTATATTCCAAGAAATAGATACACATGATATGTATAGGAACTATGTAAACCTGGTATGTACAGGGACTATGTTATAGAAGAATATTGTTACCTTGACTAGTAGAAAAAAGTTTGATCCATCCTGCTTGACTTTCTTTGAGGGTTCCTTTTCTTTGGAAACTTTTGTTTCGTGTGTTTCCTTCATTTTCTTTAACTTATGACATTGGTTCCTATAGTGACCATATTTTTGACAGTTGAAGCATTGTATTTTTGACATCCTTTTCTTGATTTGGTTTCTTCCTTGAGCCAAACTTCTTCTTATTCCTGAATTTCTTGAACTTTGATGTGTAGGCTTGATCATCGCCTTTATTTTGGGATTTCTCTTTTGCACTAATTCTTGATTATTCTTGTGCACAGTAAGTCCAAAGTTCTTCAAATGTGGGATACTTCATTGTAGTGTTCATGCTTGCGGTAAATGCATCCCATGTCTTGGGAAGACCATTAAGAACGATATTTACTAGTTCCTTTTCTGAAATGATTTCCTCAATAGATTGTATTTGATGTATTAACTGAGAGATTCTTAAAATGTATGATGTTATGGTGTCATCATCATTCATTTTCAGGTCATAGAGCTCATTCTTCATACTCACTACTTGTCCAATATTTTTGACTGAGAAGAGGTTAGTTAGGGAATCGTACATCTTCTTATATGAGTCAAGATGAGAAATGTAGGGTATCAAAATGGTCCTTCACAAATTCCACTATGATACTCATAGAATTGATGTCATTGTCCTTGAACTTCTCCATGACTGCAACGTTCTAGCATTCCTTCTCTTTTCCTGCTTCAAAATGTGGTTCCATGATCTTCCCTTTCATGATATCCAACACTTTATTCTTGGAAAGGACGAGGTCAATCCTTGTCTTCCATGCTCTGAAGTTAGAATCCCCTTCTAACTTATTTTCTGACTTCATAGAGTAAGTCATAACTTCTTTGACCTAGTCAACCTTTGTCTTTGACCAAAAACTCAAACTTGACTCCTTGGCTTGCTGAGAGTACTAGGAGGTGCGCTAGTCTAGGGTGCACTAAGTTATCCAGGAATTAGGTCAAGAGATTCCATTAAGATGCATCAACATGAGTGTTAGGGTTTTTTTGTTGCAACAAAAACTCTTACTGCAACTGAACAAATCCTCCCAATCTAACTTCCAGTGGTTATATTGTCCGAAGATACTGTGGTCCCATAACTTGTTAGAATACTAGGTGTGCTTGTTTCACCGTAGACAATATATCAATAATGTCACCCAACCATAGGCACAAATGCCACCCCTGAGCACCTTAAACTTGTGTTGATGGTCGGACCTGTCAAGACCGAAACAACAACTTCATGAGGACATTAGTCCCCCTTCATTTTTAGAAAGGTGGGTCTCCTCTTTGGATAAAAGATATATCTTTGTATATCTTGGAGTAGGGAGAGTGTTAGGAAACAAACCCCAAATATTTATTGCTTAGATTTATATGAAATTGGTTCTGCAATAACCCAGTATGATCTTTATATGCAACAATAAATTATTTACAAGTAAAAGATCAAAGAGGAGCTTCAATATCAGAAAATACAAATACTCAACACCACATATGTAATCCTCTATAGATACATTCATATCTTCTCACAAGAGAAAGGAGAGAATATATCTGATCGTCTCAAAGAATTTTAAAAGAGTATTTCAGTTAAAATGAAAGGGAAATGATAGGTCAACCTCAAATATCTCATACTTAAAACTCAAAGTTACAAGATACAGTCAAGATCAACCCCGAAAGTAATTCTTGGTGGAGTCTTTCTCATATAATATATCTAAACATATATAAAATTCATTTGACAGTCACATATATGGCTGCAAATTCTCCATGATCATATATGGAAAGTCTTGGAAGATTACAAGAAAAACACTTGAGAACTCAGCTCCATGATTGTTTCAAGAATACAAACACAAAGTTTTGAGAAAATAGTGTAGAAGAAGAAAAGAATGGAGAAGAATGAAAATATTTGCTTGCTGATCAAAATCTTGATTACATAATGATGTCTGGTATGTCTCTCTCTTTTTCCTTTGAATGCCCTCTCAACAATGCATTCTAACCATCATGAAGTCTCTCTTTTCCTTTTTTAAAGAAATGTTCTTCTAACTACTTGAATAGTTAAGGTTTTTCCTTTTTCTCTTTAAATTCTTTTTTATTTTTTAGAAAATCACTTTAATTAATACAACATTGGAATCTCATTAATGGCTTGAAGTCAGTGATATTTTTTCTTTAGAGTGGGATCCAAAAATATTTAAATAAAAGTTTTTTAAATAAACTTTTATTTCGAATAATTTTTCATCTGTTGCCTCCTTTAAGAGATGAATGTGTTTTAGTTATTTGGTAAGTATGTGGATATTTTCATCCCTTGTAACCACTTCTTATTTTATCTTCATTTTATTATATTTCCAACGATATAAAATTTACACAAATCCATCTCCTGAATCTCAAGATATGAGCTCATGAAGCTCAGTTGTCATGCAGGCCCATTAAAAAATGAATATGAATGGTATTTTAATTTATAGGAAAAATGTGTCACCTTTCAACACTTTAAACCTATACCATCATCTTCTACGTCAAAATACCTTTCCAATGGTATAAAGTTTGTGTGATTTTGACACCCTGAGCTCAAGTTATGGCCTCCACAAGATCAACCCTCAACCATTGTCAATCAAAATTGATGGGAAAATCTCAGCCCTTGAATTGAATTTACTTTTCTTCATGAAAATTCGACCTTTTCTTCATAGAAGTTATCCCACATGCATGGGATATTACAAATATTCATGGTATATAATACTAAGTGTTTCATACACTTAACAAGAAACACAAGAAGAATATTATGGAGCATAATGTGTTCAACCCTTAGAAAATTGTTGAATAAAATAATAATTTTAGAATCTCGTCGTCGTCCAACTCTCACCTAGTCACCATGATGAGTCATCCAATAATATGTCGCCACATGTTATCACTCGGTAGGCCAACAATCTTCCGATAAGAATCTTCCATTTTTCATCCAATAAGATCATGCCATGTGTCTCTCTTTTTGTATGCTTCCACGTGTAATGCTCCAATAGGAATATTCCACATGTCTCCCTCCATGATTTTCCATGTGTCACAATTCCATGCTTCCATGTTGAATTTTCTTATTGTTTCATGGTTTAAATGGAATTTTTTTTGGAATAATGGTTAAGTATAGGAGAGCATGCGAAAGAGTAAGTGAGGGGAAGGGGGAGGATTTGTAGACATAGGAAGTTAAAAGGGTAGTTTGTAGGCTGCGGGAGCGGGTTGACGGATTGGGGAGTGAGGTGAGTAAATGAATGAGGGATGGCGGGTGTACGCGAACCCGACGAGGATTGTGAGTAGTTAGGGGGAAAGGGGAGAAATGTAGACGATAGAAGTGAGGGAGGAGAAACGTAGATAGTGGGAGCGAGGGTGAGGAAGGTGAGGGGGAAGGGTGAAGGAGTGTGGTGGGTGTCCACCCCCACCATAGATTGAAATATGGCTTGAAATATTGATGATTATAGGAGGATAAGGGATAAGGGAGTGGAGAGGGTGGAGAGATAAGGAGAAGGGTAGGAGTGGAGTTTGGTGCAAAAGAGAAAAATGGTTAAGTGTTAAGATGGATGGAGATGAAAGGTGAGAGAAACAAGTGATGAGAATACTTAGCCAAAATTTGAAAAATGAGAGAAGAACGTGATACTTATTAAGATTCTTCAAAATCAGACCTCTGGACCAGATATTGAATAACTTAGGCATACGAAAACAGATTTATGATCCAAAAAATGCATGATGAAGCTGAGACTGAGAGCTGCAGAATGAAATTATAAAAGTTTAAAAAATGTCTTCTTTTGATATCAAGGATTTTATGAATCCAAGAGAGGGAAAATATAGATGACCAAATTTTGGTCAACAACTGGCTCCAACTACGGGACAATGACCACTTGTGGGTTGCTGGGAACACTAGAGTCTCAAGAACAGTTGCCTTCTCCATTGGAATATGGAGTCATCTTCAAAATGAAATCTTGTAATTATTTTTATTTCATGGAGTTATCTTCAAACTTTCAATATAAATATTGTCTTATTGTGCAAAACTTGAACTGAGAAATAAACTATGTAAAAGAAGATCTACCTACCCTATCCTACTTGGAGGAATGAGGCAATTTTAGGTGTAGGTAGATTTTCAATGGATCCATTTGAGCATCCAATTGACTTGTGAAATGGGCTCCAGTAGTAAGAATAGGATTGGGGTTGCTACTAATAAGTTAAGGGCCTAAAAATCATGACCATGCCCAAAATGTATCACGATGGTATCTAGCAATGTGTGCAGAAGACTTGTTTGCATTGGCGGGCTGACAATGATTTTGAACCAATATTCAATATAATCTACTCTTGGCTTCCCAAGAGTGCTTCTATCTTTAGTCAAATGAGAAATTTCTTTCTTGAAAGCATTTTCTTTTTCTTCTTTCTCCACATTCAATATTCTTGTTTCAATGGCGATGTCTTGGCAATGTTCTTCTTCTATGCAATGGTTACCTTCTTTGTTCTCAAAATTGCTTTCTTCCACAAACTATTCTTTATTTTGGTTGAATTCATCTTGCACATTTGGTGGAGATTATTTAATTTCTTCCTCATATGGAGTATATGAGAGGTTGATATATTTTTCTTGGTCTTTGGAATTCATGCCTTCATTCTCAGCAACAAGATTTGATTTAGAAAAGTCTTGCAGTGTTTCATGATATTTGTTGGGCCCGAGATATGATCAATTTATGACAGTTATTAGACACTTTTTGCCGAATGTACATATGTGTTTTTCACGTTTTGAAGGAGATTTTTGAAGAATTTTATGCTAAAACGGTATGATCGACACTGGGTACGTATGATTCATGTTTAATTATTGTGTTAAGTATAATTCATCATGTTTTTATGCTTCCAAGGATCTGATTCACAATTTTTTGTGTCACAGGGCGAAAACACACCACGTTTCTGCTTCCGACACTCAGTCTGGCACTCCTTCCAACACTTGTTCTGGTACCCGATCCGACACTCTGTCTAGCACTGTGTATTGCACACAAATAGAGGGAGATTTGACAGTTATGGTATTGGCGGCCAGTGGTGGGTGAATCCAGAACGTGGGTTTTGTTCGTGCTTGCCCCCTCCAACTACTCAGCTCCCGACAACTCAATTTTAGTTGTTCAAGAGGGAGATTATTGGCTCTCTTTGTTTTATCAATTAGGGCTTCATTTAATGAAAATTGCCAAATTTAGAAGTGGTTCGACCCTCCTGTGGTCGATCACTTGGTCTGTAAACATTATAAATACCATCAAGGTGGTCAGACATAATTTAAGTAGTATAAGCATCAATATGATAGCGAGAAACACGTGTTTACTCTGTTTTTCTATTTTACACTGCCAGATTATACAAGAACCACGTTTTTGAGTTTTTATGGCGAATTCATCTTGCTGAGCTCGTGGTGTGATTTTAGAAGGTGACCACGAATTTTTGGGGGGCCCACTAGTAGTCTGGTAACTATCTTTGCGTTGTTCATGCATTTTATAGTTTAATTGTTCTCTTTATTTTCCTGTACATGCATTTTTATTGTATTAATTAGTTTGTCGTTATAGTTTAATTTCTTTGACTCTCTTTTGTAGGTTAGTATGATGGATTGTGTTAGCATGCATTGATCTTGTAGTTAGGAACGGATTTGCAAATCCCTAGACTAACCCCATATACAATTAGATATTAGATTATGCTTTTATTTATGATTTTAGATTCAAGATTAAAACAGAGTTTTAAATAGAATATAACAGAGTTTTAATTTGGGTTTTCTTTGACAAGGATTTGATGGATGGATAGAGTTAATTTCAGTTTTTTATGATAGATTGCTTACTTCAGTTTTATATAGATCTTTCTTACTTAGTTTTTGGCTAATACATTTGGTAGTTTACTTTTTAATGTCATTTTCTTATTACAGTTTGAATTGTTAGAATAGGTATAGCATAGTTTCATTTTATGTAATTTCCTTTCTAGAATTAAATTGCAATTATATTTCTTAGTTAATGGTTGAATCTAGTTTTTCTTACATAGTATATAAGTACAATGATGATTTCATTATATTGTTGATGGTTAATAAATGAATATGCAGGGTAATTGACGATTTCTTTTGTCATGGCTAAATTCTCATTGGATTGTTTAATCCATACCTTTGACTTTGCAATTGAGATTAGTGTCGAGCTTATACCACTTGAATTATCCTTTGTTGTCAATTGCCATCGAGATATCATATGACACCGAAGACATTCACACAACCACCAACATTATATTTGAATTGTCATAGGTTAAAAGATAGTTTTTCTGTTTTCATAAGCTAAAGGATAGTTTTCTTGCTTTCATAGGTTAAAAGAATAGTTTCATGTTTTCATAGATTAGAAAAGATAGTTTCTTACTTTTTTAGATCAGAAGAGATAACTTCCTTCTTTCATAGTTTCAAAAAAATAGTTTAATTGTTGTTGTAGGATAGATAGTCTTTGCTTTGATAGATTAGATAGTAGTTTTCTTATCATAGGTTCAAGACTAGTTGCTAGTTCTTCTTGCTTTCGATTAAATATATTTCCTTTCATGAATTAGAAATAGTTTTAAAATTTGAATTAATAACATAATCCACTTGCCTCTTAGGCTAGATAGTTGTTCAATGAGAAGTTTGTATTTGATTACTTGCAGTAGAAGCTATCTTAGAGTAGTTAGTTGTTTTGTCTATTTGCTTTAATAGGTTAGTTAGTTGTCTTTGTTGACTTGTCTATTTGTTGTAATAGGTTAGTTAGTTGTCTTTGCTTACTTGTCTATTTTCTTTAGTAGAATAGTTGTTTTCTTGTTTATTTACTTGCTTTCATAGGATAGTTTCTCATTGAATGTAGGTTGGCAAGTTTAAGTAGTTTTCTTTTATCATTTGCTTATTGTTATGCTTACAGTAGTTTGCTTTTGTTTATTTCTTATTGTTGAACTAGTTTTCTTTACATAAGGTTTTTACTTGATTTCTTAGAACTATCCATCAATCCTTGGCCCAAAAGTACTTAGGTTACATAGTTTAAAGTTGCTTAGTAGGATTTTCTCATTAGATAACTTTTCTTGAATAGATTAGCCTTAGATAGCCACTTCCTTAGTTAGACTATACTACTACCAACCCTTCTACCTTTGGCATATATTTTTCTACAACTCTAAGTTTACTTACCCCAGGTTGACAATTTAATTGAGGGTTTTTAGTGTGTTTTTAGTGCATATATAACACCCATCATTTTTTGCGCGTTTCCGGGGAGTTGTCTCAAGGTAAGAAGTAGTTATGAGATAGATCATTCTTAGACCTTAGAATTAGCTTGGTGGCGAGGGAGACTTAAGAGGAGAGGTAAGAACCTGTGCATCTGCTATAGCAGGTTTCCCCAAACCCAATGGTAGTTTTTATTTTTGTTTTTGTTTACTTTCATGAATAGACCTAGAAACCAAATGGTATATTTTTCTTTTGTTTTTTCTTTATTTCATGAATAGGCCTAGAGACCCACAAGGTAGATACATTAAATCTAAATCAGACCTTTCAACCAAGGTTCCTTCCAATCTCTTTGGGGGAAGGAATGTTCCGCTTATAAAATCTGCAGACCGATACCGAAAGACAGGAGCTGGCTCAACTCAAAGAGACAAAATAGTCTCTGAAGGGACTAACACAGGGAGCACTATAGAACAAGAAATTGAAGCATTAATCATATTAGGATAGGAGGAAAGACCACTTGAGCCTTCCGTAGAACCAAACAATACAACCTTTGCTTTTACACCACCTTCAGGGGACCCTAATTTTGAGGATATCATAGACCCTGAAAAGGTGAATATTTTGTTTGGTAGTTCAGCCAATGTAATTATCTCGCAAACTGACACAGAAACTTTGGCACCAACACTCTCAACCGGCTCAAGTAGAGTCCCATACATCCAATCCATAGGAAGACCTTTCCATCAAAGGGAAACCTTGTTTTCTTCAAAGATAAAACCACCTAGGTACTCTCTTTTTGG